>MU107070.1:0-10842 GCA_012274485.2 Sinapis alba | reverse complement strand
TGATAGGTTCAAGAGAGCATACTATAGGAAAAGGAGGGGAAAGGAGCTGATGACAGGAGAGGAAGAAGGAAACTAGGAAGTAACGAGGGAGTTGTTTAAATAAAGATGGAGGAGTGGAACCTCCAATACAAATAGAGTCTTTGCGGTTAGGAAACAGGAAGTATAAATAGAGTCTATTATTCATTGTGAGAACTATGCTTTTGTATGTTGAACAATCTCAGACGTTATGAGTCTTGAGTTCACAACCGATATGAGGTTGACGAGAATGGTGATCTCGTGATGAGAGTGAACCAGTATCGTAATACAAAGCTGTAATCGATTCTTTGATATAGAAGGAGGAGAATTCATAGTCTTTAGCTAAAACACATCTAAAGTCTATCATCACTTTGAACAGTGCAATGATGTGGCGGACTGTGTAATAAATTCGTTAATGTACTTTTTCATGGTAAGTCCATTAGCAGTTCATGGTAAGTGAACGTCTTTGCCCTCTTCCATGACTAATTTCCACTGCCCGTGTGTGTAATAGAATTATGATATCTTGATTCCTAAGTTAATAGGCTGCCAAGCCCTAATGTTATTTTGCCTTCAATTATGTTGTAGATACGTTATAGTGTAAGACCATGAATATAATGTTGTCTTTTTTGAGTGGTATTATACGAAAAGTTTTGAAAGTTGAAACTGCCTCAAACACTTATTTAATGAACTTGAGACAGTTTGACCATTCAGAGACAAATGGTCTCTTGCTCTTCGCCGTTGTCATCTTCCTTGGAACCATATGGTCATTGAGTGATGGTGATGTCTTCGAAATGTCTTGAAACTTGAAACTTACTTCGCTCCCTTTATTTAATGGACTTGAGACAACTTGAAATTAATCATTCAGACAAAAATGGCTTCTTCCTCTTCCTTGGGACCGTTTACTCCTGCGCCACCGTTTTTGACTCATCCGGTGATGAAAGAAGACGGAGAGTGTATAATTAACTGGGCGGAGCTTCCTTCTGAACTGACATCATCGATCCTGAGCAGGCTCGACACCGTTGACATATTGGAAAACGCTCAGAAAGTGTGTACTTCATGGTATCGCGTCTGTAAGGACCCTTCCATGTGGCGTAAGATTGACATGCGTAACCGACGAGACATGGGGTTGAACCTCGAGATGATGTGCCGTCACGCAGTGGATCGTAGCCAGGGAGGCTTGGTTGAGATTGACATTTGGCAATTCGGTACTGATTCTCTCCTCAACTACATTGCTGATAGGTCAAGTCTCTCTCTCTCTCTCTCTCTGAAGGTCTCACGGTGCTAGAAATATGTTTTGTGTCTCTTACTTCACTACATTCTTCGTAACTGTTACTTGCAGGTCAAGTAACCTGAGAAGCCTTAAACTAGTGAAATGCTCTCTTCTAACATCTGAAGGACTTACTGAAGCACTTGTGAATCTTCCATTGCTTGAAGAACTCGAAGTCTCATACTGCTTACTCTCAGTTGAGTCTCTGAAAGTTGTAGGCCAGTCTCTTCCTAACTTGAAGACGCTAAAGCTAAACCGCCTATATAGGCGTCTTCTATTCATGGATGACGATGATGCTCTAGCAATCGCTGAAACAATGCCCAGACTTAGCCACCTCCAGCTTTTCCGAAATGGTTTAACAGACGCTGGTTTGAATGCCATTCTTGACAATTGTCCCAACCTGGAACATCTCGATCTACGTCAGTGTTACATCATTAACCTTTTGGGAGATCTGAAGAAGCGGTGTTCCGAGAGAATCAAAGTTTTTAGACGACCTTATGACTTGACTGATGATTACCAACACTATGAGGCTGCTATCCATACAGATTCATCTGACGATCATGATAATGATACTTATCCTTATGAATATGATCATGACAGTGACTATTCTTACGACGATTACAATTTGTATGATTATGACGATGTGTATGACTTTTAAGGAAAAGTTTTCGAGTTTTCCCTGCAATATTAAAGAAATAAAGCCTTTTGCCAGTGAGAATCGTTCAAAAAGATTGTTTAAAGCTTTGTCTGTTTAAATTTCAGATAGGAACGCGAAGTTGAGAACCAAGTTATGTAATAACTCTGTTTTCTCTCACTAAACAACTAAAAACCTGAGATATTTATCATCTATATTATCCTGTTATACTTAAAGCTTCCATTATATTTTAGAGCTCTATATTTTATCTGCGAGAACTAATCAAAACCATTATATTTTAAAGAAAACGGGGCCGACGCCTTTTGATTTAACACCAATTTGTAAAAACATCATTGTTTTGTGATTATTAGCCCAGCCCATAATATTATTTTCAAAACAGTGGGCTTTATTGTTCTTAGCCTAACTGTTTTGTCATTACATGTGTTACTAAGGACCAAACCGTAAATAAGACACGGAAGCAGAAAGCTCCGAAAAAAAAAACTAAGTTCACTTCTTACTTTCGCCGACATGGAGATTTGATCCTCCGAAATGGCTTCTTCTTCTTCTTCCCACTCTCCGCCGCCGTCTACTTCCGTGCCTCAGCTGATGAAACGCGAAGAGCCGATCAGAAACTGGGCGGAGCTTCCGCCGGATCTGATTTCATCGATCCTGCTCCATCTTAACTCGATTGAGATACTTGAAAAGGCTCAGAAAGTGTGCAGATCGTGGCGCCGCGTCTGTAAAGACCCCTCGATGTGGAGGAAGATAGACATGTACAACCATGGAGACTTGGGAAGCATGGGGTTCGACCTAGAGATCATGTGTCGTCACGCAGTTGATCGTAGCCAAGGCGGTTTGCTTGATATCGACATCTGGTACTTTGGTACTGATGAGCTACTCAATTACATAGCCGACAGGTTCTGTCTATCTCTGTTCTAGGGTTTATGTATGAAAGGTCTTTAGTAGTTTGAGTGATTTTAAATGGTTTGATTTAGTTACTTGCAGGTCAAGTAACCTGAGAAGCCTTAGACTCATTATGTGCTACCCAATAGCAGACGAGGGATTTGTAGAAGCAGTTGCGAATCTGCCATTGCTTGAATACCTCGAGGTTACATACGGCTCACTGTCGAGAAAGTCTCTGAAAGCTGCAGGACAGTCTTGTCCGAACCTGAAGAAACTGAGGCTAAACTCCGACTTTAACCCCAAATCTTATAACAATGAGTTGAATGACAAAGAATCTCTAGGGATTGCAGAAAGCATGCCAAAGCTACTCCACCTCCAGCTTGTTGGGAATTCACTAACCAACACGGGCTTGAACGCCATTCTTGATGGTTGTCCTCACCTGGAACACCTTGATTTACGCAAGTGTCTCAACGTACGGCTTGAAGGGGATCTGGAGAAGCGATGTACCGAGAGGATCAAAGAGTTGAGATGCCCGGATGACTCAACCGCTGATCATCCATATGGATTTAACATCTGAGGATTTATTAGGCCCCAGCGACTATGATTGGGATGGCTCAACCGCTGGTTACCCATATGGAACCGATGTCTATAATTTATCAGGCCTCAGCGACTATTGTTGGGATGAGTTCTATAGATACTGAGCAAGGCAGAGTACATGTGGTTTTGGCTTGCCTTGTCAACTTATGGACTTGTTCAGATTCCTCTTTTCTCTCTATGTTTCATAGTCTTTAATCTCGGTATGTCCTTTGAACTTTGTGGACCAGCTTTGAGCTCTAACTCTCGTTTGAAGAATGTGATGATGATGCTTTTCTTTACTGGATCACTTCTGGTGAATGCACTTGTGAAACTTTGGAATGTTCGCATTGCGAGTCAGTAGTACTCAATTTGCTGAAACAGTGGTTTTGCTATTCAAGTGTTATTAACTAAATAGGATTGAGTATTAAGAACATTGGTTGGATTCTGGGAAGTGTAAATGTTTTGGTTTAAGGTTATTGGGAATTAAAATATATTTTTGCATCTTATTGTTCTTCTCTAAAGATTATATCATGTTTCTAAGTTTTGCCCCGCAACTATCGTAATCTGAGAAGCCTTAAACTTGCAATGTGCTATCTTATAATATGACTCTAGATTTGGTGAAGCATCTGTGAAACTTCCAGAGCTTGAGGTTTCGTACTGCTCATTGTCAGCAGAGTCTAGGAAAGTTGTAGGCAAGTGTCTTGTCCAAATCTGAAGTCATTGAAGCTAAACCGTGGTGCTAGACTGCTAGTATATCAATAAACTTTAATGTCTAGTGGATACGCATGTGAAATATTTATAGAAGTTTTGGGTGTTCCTAGTATGTATCAATAAACTTTTGTGTGTCCTTGTGTTATGTGACTTGAGTCTTTTTGCGTTTGCAAGTCTTCCTTCTACAATAACTATACTCAAAGAAACTAGTTGATGTGTGATTGTTTCATCTTTCTTCGACCAAGTCTTTGATGTTGCACTAAATTATAGAACTAGCTTCTATGATTGATCAGACACTAGCTAGCGACTGTTATTGGGATGAGTTCTACTAAGTCTACTAGATACTGAACAATGCAGACTTCGTGTGGTTTTTGCTTGCCTGTCAACTTATTGACTTTCTCTTTGTTTCCAAGTCTTTAATCTCGGTATGTCCTTTGAACTTTGTGGAAGCTTCGAGCGCTGGGCTTTATATCTCGATAACAATGTGATGATGCTTTTCTTTTTCATTGTTATTTGTACTTGGGAATGTTTGCATTGCAAGTTAGCAGTCAACTTTGTTGAACCGGTAACTTTGCAAATAAGGTGTTATTAATTGATAGGATTAAGTATTAAGAATAAGAACACTGGTTGGGTTTTCAGTTGTGGGAGTGTTGTGTTAATCAAGTTACATGCACGAACATAAATAAATTAGAATCTCCCAATCTTTTTTGCTTAAAGCTTGTTTTGTTTTAAACTAACAAGAAGAAATTGCCAAGGCAGAATATAAATATAAAGAAACTGTTTTCTCTCATTAATCAATCATCAAAAACTCTAGTGGAAATATGAATCTCTTTTGCCTGAAGGATGCCAAGCTCGCATCATCCCTTAGACTCTTAGTTTGGTCTTGCAATGACTCTGCCTCCAAGCCCTAATATTAGGATATATAAACCATGTCTATCTATTGGCTTATATTTCCCTAATAGTATTAGCTTTCCTAATATCGATAGACTTAGGAACATCTAGCTTGTATATAAAAGGTCTTAAGGTCATGAATGAATAACATAAACGATTATCGAATTACATAACTTCTCACCTAATGTTCAGTTGTCCTAAATTATGTTGTAGATATGTAATACCATGGAGATATGGTCATAGAGTGGTAAAAAAGTTGAAACTGCTTCAGTTACCTATTTAATGAAACTACTTCACTTCCTTATTTAATGGACTTGAGATAATCTGACCGTCAGAGTAAATGGTCTGTCTCTTCCTATTCACCTTTGTCCTCTTCCTTGGAACTTGAAACCACTTCACTCAGTATTTTATTTAATGGACTTGAGACAGTTTGATCATCCGACACAACTGGCCTCCTCTTCCTCTTTGACTCCTGTAATGAAAGATGGAGAGTGTATAAACTGGGGCGAACTTCCGTCTGAATTAACGTCATCGATCCTAGGCAGGCTCTGCGCGGTTGACATATTGGAAAACGCTCAGAAAGTTTGTACAACATGGCGTCACTTCTGTAAAGACCCTTCCATGTGGCGTAAGATTGATATGCGCAAACTAGGATGCTTGGGGTATGACCTCCAGATCATGTGCCGTCATGCAATTGATCGTAGCCAGGGAGGTTTGGTTGAGATTGACATTTGGTATTTTGGTACTGATTCCCTCCTCAACTACATCGCCGATAGGTAAATCATCTCTCTCTCACAAAACCTTTGTGAATACTCCCTCCGTTTCAAGTGTCATTTTAGAGAAAATTTTTTGTTACAAAATAAGTGTTGTTTTAGTATTTCAATGCATAATTTATTGATTTTATTTTTCAGTTTAATTTGCTATTGATTGAAATATGGTTAGGTGTATGTGTAATGATATTTTTCTATAGAAAATATGTAAAATTAAATGTTTTCTTAATCTGTGTGCAAAAAACGAAAATGACACTTATTAGGAAACAGAGTGAGTATGTTTTTCTTCTCATCGTTCTTTGTCTTTTACTTGGCATCAACTTTTTGAAATCATAACACGCAATTACTTGCAGTTCAAGTAGTCTTAGAAGCCTTAGACTTGCAATGTGCACTCAAATAACAAACAAGGGACTTACTGAAGCACTCGAGAAGCTTCCATTGCTTGAAGACCTTGAGGTCTCATACTGCTCAATGTCAGGAGTGTCTCTGAAAGTTGTAGGCAAGTCTTTTCCAAAACTGAAGACACTGAAGTTAAACTGGTATGGAACCAGACCTCCTCGGCACGTGAGTGATCATGATGCTCTAGCAATCGCTGAAACAATGCATGAACTTCGCAACCTTCAACTTTTTGGAAACAGTTTGACAGACGCCGGTTTGAAAGCCATTCTTGATAATTGTCCTAACCTGGAATATCTTGATCTACGTCAGTGTTTCAACGTTTTCCTTGTCGGAGATCTGGAGAATCGGTGTTCCGAGAGGATCAAAGTTTTGAGACGACCTAATGACTCTCATGAGTACCCATATAATGCGACGGATATCTATACTGATACATCTGAAGATGAGGACCCTTCCGTGCCGGATGCTAATTATTATAGTAACTTAGCAAGTGACAGCGACTACACTGACAACGATCTGTACGATATTTAAGACAACCCTTTGGTGAGTTCTGTTTTTGAGATGCATTGTGTTCGTTCGTTATCTCTTCAAAGTGGTTTTCGAGAACTTTCTTGTCGATATCATGCGTCTTTTGCTTTTGCAGAACTTTTTTTTTTGTTTTTTTCTATGATAACTTATTATGAATCTATTCTACAACATTAAAGAAATCCTTCTGCAAGTTAGAGTCGTCCAAAATTATTGTTCGAAGCTTCTTCTATTTAAAAATCAGAAATAATAACGCAAAAATGAGTTTGTAACAACACGGTTTTGTCTTCAGTAAACAACCATCAAAATTCACAAATAAACATTAATCATCTCTATGGCCCTGTTCTGCTTCAGGTTCAAATGTTTCATTATATGGTGGCGTAACGGTCAGAGGATCTCTGCAAAAACTAATGAGGTTTTGGAACAAATCCATCAACTGCAAAGTTCCTTGTGGCTGAAGGAAGGCAAAATCAAGCATATCATTCTCCTCATCTGTTGGTTGTTCAAGTTTGTTATAATACTCCGTATCCTGTAAATATGGTTCTTCATGTATGTTCAGGAAGAAGTCTTCTTGAGAAATCCTAGTTGGCATCTTTACACATTGGGTACTGAAAATGAAGAAACATGAAAGGTTCAACATCAACGTAGGGAATAAAACAGAAACCTATGAGTTACAAAAACCAGATTCATAGTAGGCCAGGACATTCAGGTCTTCAGATCGGGTTCGAATTGGTTTATGTTAGGTCCGAATCCTTCGAGTCATTTAAACCTAATTAGGTACTTAAAAAATTTGGTACAGGTTCGGGTCGATTATTATCAGATCTGGATCGATTTGGATCTATGATTTTAATACCTGTAAAATATCCAAAATTTTTGGATATATTTTGGGTTCGGGTCGGTTTGAGTATTTAAGACCCGAAAAAGACTTAAAGTATATGAATTGGATCCGAAAACCTAAAAATATATGAAATACCCAAAAATACCCACATAACCGAAAATACCCAGAAAATACTTGTAAATTTACCCAAAATTTGATGTGAAAACCCGAAAATATCTGAAATTTTACTCAGATAACCAAATTGCATTTTTTTTTTTTGAAAATCTAAAATTTTACCGAAACTATACCCGAAAACCCCAATTCAATTTTTTTAAAAATATCTAAAATATACCAAAATACTCGAATATACTTAATATATATAATATGTCTTGGGTATTTCGGATATCCAATCAAATTTTAGGTAGGACTCGGACCTGAACCGAGACCCGCGAATCCAAAAAAAGGACCTAATATTTTAGCATTGACATGTATCTTGATCTGAACCTGTATTTATGGGTCGGTTTCCGGATCCGGTAAAAAGCCCGAACATAATTCACAGTATGAATGTAATCATATCATTGGTGTTGTACTCGTGGGCCATAAATATCATATAGTCTTGGCCCAACTCCTAAAACCTGCACACAAGAGGATTAAGATAGTGTCGTGTTAGTTTAGATAAGAGACAGAAGCAGAAAGCTCAGAAACCCTATGTTTATTTTACTTCTTATTTTCGCCACTTGCCGATTTGATCCTCCCAAAATCTTTTTTTGACTCCGTTGATGAAAGACGGAGAGTGCATAAACTGGACGGAGCTTCCTTATGAACTGACGTCATCAATCCTGCGAAGGCTCGACACGGTTGACATATTGGAAAACGCTCAGAAAGTGTGTACGTTGTGGCGTCACGTCTGTAAAGACCCTGACACGTGGCGTAAGATAGACATGCGTAACCTAGGAGATAACGGGTACTACCTCGAGATCATGTGCCGTCATGCAGTCGATCTTAGCCAGGGAGGCTTGCTTGAGATTGACATTTGGCAATTCTGTACTGATTCTCTCCTCAACTACATTGCTGATAGGTCATCTCTCTCTCTCAAGGTCTCCTGTTGTTCTCATCGTTTTTAGACCGTCTCCATCCTTACTCCATAATTTACTCAAAAATGGAGTGGAAAATAGAGTATAAATAAAAAATAAAAAAAAGTAGAGTAATTTTTACTTTTTATTCTTACTCTATTTTTCACTCTATAAAGATGAAGATGTCCTTAGTCTCTTATGCTGGTTTAACCCAATTTGGAGCTTTGTCCTTAGTCTCTTATGCTGGTTTAACCCAATTTGGAGCTTTCGGACAATTTTTTTTTTTTTTTTTACTTTTTAAAATTTGTATTTATGTTTTAAAAATAAATCACTAATATTTTATATATTTTGTGATGCAAATAAAACTATTATACATATAAAATATTTTTGGATCCTTTTTCAATTCTATTAGTTAAATTTTTATTTTTTTTCTATATAAAAATATATTTATTTATAAAAGAAATTGGACTCTTTAACTTCTAATAGACGGAAAACATGAACTTGGACCCGGGACGGTCACACCGGTTGTCCCCCTAGTTAGCCAGCCTTGCTTACTTGTTTTCAGTTCTTTTAAGGGAAAATTCCTTAAAAATACCCACACTAATTTTCATTTGCTAATAAAATACATGAACTATTTTGGATCCCCGTTTAATACATGAACTAATTTTCGTTGCCTATTAAATACACAAACTTTTCAAATTCGCAAGTTTTACACATCGTTTTAGACGGCGTTAAACTTTATTTAACAGAAGTAACGACGGCGTTAGTGTTAATTAAACACATGTTTAAATTATGAAATCAAAATTCCTTAAAAATACATGAACTAATTTCATTTGCTAATAAAATACACGAACTATTCTGGATTCCCGTTTTAATACACGAACTAGTTTTTGTTTTCCATTAAACTTGTTTAACAGAAAATGAAAATCCTCATGGTAGATTATATTGTTAGTTCATTTAAAATTACCTAGTTTTCTTCATTTTTTTTTAAGACATAGAAATCGACTTTATTCTGAAGCGATATAAAAGGAAATCAAAGGAAAGAAGAAGAAAATAAACAAAGTTTGGAGAATAAAAGATGTTGAAATTGATTAAGGTGACATACTCGAATTGAAACTAATTTGGCTCAATCGATTTAAGAGGTTTTGGCTGAAGGTGAGCGTGCTTTCAGAGTTTAACCACATGTTAGTTAAAACTAACGTCATCTTCTGTTAAACATAGTTGACGTCGTTTAAATCGATGTGTAAAATCTGAAAAATTTCAAAAGTTTGTGTATTTAATGGAAAACAAAAAGTAGTTCGTGTATTAAAACGGGAATTCAGAATAGTTCGTGTATTTTATTAGCAAATGAAATTAGTTCATGTATTTTTAAGAAATTTTGATTTCATAATTTAAATATGTGTTTAATTAACACTAACAATTAAACGCTGTCGTCACTTCTGTTAAATATAGTTAACGCCGTCTAAAACGATGTGTAAAACCTGCGAATTTCAAAAGTTTGTGTATTTAATAGGCAACGAAAATTAGTTTATGTATTAAACGGGGATCCAAAATAGTTCATGTATTTTATTAGCAAATGGAAATTAGTCCGGGTATTTTTAAGGAATTTTCCTTCTTTTAACTATAACATGCTAGTACTTGCAGCTCAAGTAACCTGAGAAGCCTTAGACTTACAATGTGCTACCTATTAACAACCGATGGACTTGCAAAAGCACTTGCTAAGCTTCCTTTGCTTGAAGAACTCGAGTTCTCATACTGCTCACCCTCAGTAGAATCTCTGAGGGTTGTGGGCCGGTCCTGTCGTAATCTAAAGACGCTGAAGCTAAACCGCCTGTGGTTGTTGCATATCCCGCACGTGAGTGACGATGATGCTCTTGCAATCGCTGAAACAATGCCCAGACTTAGACACCTCCAGCTTTTCGGAAACAATTTAACAGACATTGGTTTAAAAGCCATACTTGATAATTGTCCTGACCTTGAACATCTCGATCTAAGTCAGTGTCGCAACGTTAACCTTTACGGAGATTTGAAGAAGCGGTGTTCCGAGAGTGAGAGGATCAAAGTCTTTATAGAACCTTTTGGTTGTATCATGCTTACCCATATGCTGGGACTAATTAACAATATGAATATCTCAAGATGATTATCCGTATATGCCCTTGTTACCAGCTTAGTAAAAGTTTGTGGGTTTATTCTGCCACATTAAAGACATCAATTTGCTTGTGAGAATCGTTTCATAAAACGTAAAGTTCCTTGTGACTGAAGCA
>MU107069.1:0-68844 GCA_012274485.2 Sinapis alba | reverse complement strand
AAAACTCCAAGCAGTCCATATGGTGGAAACTCAATTCAGATGCAGTCACCAAGCACCTCGGGTACCATGGTGCCATCATCCCAGCAACAACAACAACTCAACCTGCCATCGTTTCAGTCTCCAACTTCCTCATCTAACAACAACTATCCATCTCAAAACGGGATAACATCTATTAATAATCACATGGGTTCCACAAACTTACCAACAATGCAACAGGCTGCTGCGGCTGATGAAGCAAATGAGTCTAGCTCGGTGCAGAAGATACTTAATGAGATCCTGATGAACAACCAAGCTCATAATACTACCTCAGGAGGTGGGCATGAGTCTTTTGGGAATGACGGGAAGGGAGGTAGCAATGTAAATAGCTCTGGTGTTCTGATGATGAACGGTCAAGTGAACACTAGTATTGGAGGTGCTGGTGGGATGGGTCAGTCGATGGGAGCTAACGGAGTGAATAATATTAACGGGAACAATGGTCTTATGAATGGAAGAGTTGGGATGATGGTAAGAGATCCAAACGTGCAACAGGATGTTGGAAACCAACTCTTAGGGGCAGTCAATGGTTTCAACAATTTTCAGTGTGATTGGAACGTCTGATGAAGAAGACTAAGAATACGGGTAATGTTATCTGCTTTCAAAGCACATCAGAAGCTCAGGATAAGGATTAGGCCATAAGCCGCTAAGCTATACTGTGGTCAAGAAAAGGAAGAGTTAAAAATCTTCCTACAACAACTGGTTTTCTAGGTCACCTCGTCCACAACTACAAATACCATCTCGAGTTGCTGTTTTTTTTTAAATCTTTTTCAATCTTGGGGAGTTTTATTATGCTTTTATAGTTATAGTGTACATCTTTCTATGGGTGTTTCATAATCATGGAGGCAATGGATCATGTGATGTATCCTTTAATTTATCTCGTCTTCGAAGTGTTAACGAAACTTCCCTAAATTCCGACAACGTAGTAGCCTTCTCAATATCTATGGTTGGTTTCATCAAAACTGATTCAAATGTATAAAATCCAACTTTGTGGGCTGACAAAAAGGATCTGACAGCAAAATTCATTCCAGGTATTATGGGAAAACCCCTTTGATCAGCTCCACAAGTTTGTGTAATTTATACGACTATAAGATATTTGCATTTAACAACAAACTTACAACAAAAGAAGGCACTAAATTTAAAATCTGTAAATTTCAGAAAGAGTAGTCTTTCAAATCTGTTTTAGAGTCGTCCATATCAATCTCAGCCACGCATTCTTCAGCAGTAAGAGGAGGCAGTTTACGAGTCTTACGCTTCAAATTGTGTTTGTGCCAATCACTCTTACAATGCTCTCTGTATTGCTTAGCTTCCCCAACGAACGTGTTGCAAGTGCTGCAATTGGTTCCTTTTCCTTCTCCTTCTTCTTTACCTGTACCCATCTCTTGCTTCTGCATTTTCTTGCTAAGTTCAACGACGGGATCTGTCTCAGTCTCAATAGACAACAAGGGCTTGTTGGTATGCAATGCCATATCATCATGCTCATCGTAATGATCCATGCTTGTGTCACCTTCAGCATGAACTGAAACAGCGAGTATCTCTAATCTCCCATGCATATTCCTCACAAGGGAATCACATTCTCGGAATAGTCCAGGTTCCATCTCACAGACCTGCACAAGAATGTATCAACACAATCAGACAAGGATTAGAGAAATTAAAAAAACTGCTAAAAGCAACACAATCATTACAGTGGACATCTGAGTTCCAGACTCGTCTTTGGAGACAAGAGAAGCGTCCCATTCTTTTAGCTTCTCCAGAAGCGAGGTGAAGTTTTGAACAGGAACAGTGAGACGCAGCCTCATTGGAGAACGCTTTAAAGGGAAGTGCTTCTGCAGCTCACGGATGACATCAAGAGCCTGCACAAGTTCAATAATAATTAAAAAAAAAAAATGAAGCTTTCCATAGGAGAAAGCCCTACAAGTCACTAAAATACGATCACTCACCTGTTTCTTGGAATTGCTATGAGGATCAACAGCAAAATGGATTTCATGCATAAGACGCTCTACCATGCTAATGGTATAAGGCCGTTGGGTTTCAGGGTTAATGGTTTTCTGCATTACAATGGTAGCAATATCCCGAAACTGGCTTGAGAACTGTGATTCCCTCTCTTTTCCAGCAACTTGAAGCTCACCTTTGTCCAAAATCTCCAAGCATATCTTGGTATGATCATCAGATCCAAAAGACTTGATCAAGTCTTTTGATTTGGCAAGAACTCCTTTGGACACATTTGAATAAACAGTATGTGACTGCAACACTTCATCTATGTCCTTCTCCCTGCACAAAGTGATAATCAATTTGAGCATAGTATTCACACCAAATTCATCATATGAATACAGTGATAAACAATCAAATACGGCTTAAGGCCTCTTTATCGAAATCGAATAGCCAATCAAGAACGATTGATGGCAAACGAGAACGAAGATCGATCAAGCAAAAGATTTCGAGTGCTTACACGCCGGAGCGCCATGAAAGGACCTTATTCTTGTAGCAGGCGATCTCGAAGCGGTTGCCTTGCTTTTTCAGTCTAACTACTGCGACGTTCGTCAACCTCTTTTGCCCTACCGGCTGCACCAGCGTCTTCGACATCTCTCTCTCGCTCGTAAGTTTCTGGAAACTGAGGTTCTTTTAGGAACATTAGCTTCCCTGCCCCTGCATATCATGGAGCAATCTAGTAAAGACCCCTTATAAAATGTGGAATAAAAATATTATTCTTTAATTTATAAACTATGTAAAAACCATAAAATCGTAGTAAAGTTAAGGTATTTACGAGTTATTGCTGGTTTTACCCAAACATAATTAACTAAAACTCTAACTGGTAACCACTAAAGGAACATAGAGAATAGAGAATGAAAAAGAAAAGAATGAAGAGGAATAAAATTAAAGGAATTTTTTTACTTATGTTCCTCTCCAAATTTGATAAGGAATAAATGTATTATATTCTTCCTTAAATGTAGAGGAATGTTAAGGAATCATAGGTAATAAATATTCCTTGTAAATGGTACAAATTATAAGGAATGATAAGGAATTGATTATTCTCCCTAATTCCTTGGTCACTATTTAGAGCCTAAATCTTAATTTTGATTTTTCTAGTTTTCCTAATTTTGAACTATTTCTTTCTCTTAAACAAATCCCTAGAAGAGGAAACCCGAATCGATTTCGAAATCTCTTCTCCTTCTTGATCACTTTGTGTGTGAATCGAGAAAGTGAATCGATATCGTGTCAGAAGATGGTTGAAACAAGACGAGGTAAGAGGAAGGAGAATCCGACAAAAAGGCGAATAAGAAAAACGCAAAGGTAAAAAAAGGAAAGTAAAAATGAAGGAGACGATGGAGGAGTCAGCAACTGTGAATGATGAGGTCATCCCAGAATCGATAAATGTCCTAGTATATGTTGTGGTGGATGTTGATGAAGAAAGGGCTGAACCGAGGGAAGATGATGTTCCACCAAGAGGGAGTGCTCCAACTTCAGAGAACCCACCGTCGGAAGAGGAGAAAGAAGAACCGGAGAACGGCAAACAAAAAATTGGGTAAAAGCGATGAAGATGGCGACGTAAATAAGTATGCAGCGAATGATGAAGAGAAAGAAGGGGCACTGATGAAGAAAGTGAAGGAGAGGCGAGTGGGTTTGATGAAGAAGAAAATGATGGTGAGGCGGTTGCTCATGAGGAGAATGAAAGTGAGGTTGTTGCCTCAGATGAGGAGAATGAAGTTGAAACTAATGCTTGTGATGGAAACAACGAGGATGAATCACGAGATAAAGATGGAAACATCGAGGAGGAATCACGAGATGGTGAAGAAGAGAAACGACACGACGAGGTAACAATTTAGAAATGGACTATGGTTGGTACTTTTGTTTGAATTGTTAATGTTTTGGTGAAGGAAAGATGTGTAGAACTATGATTTTATGGGTATAAATATATGTAATACTAGAACAACTAGGTGAAACAATGAAAAAATGATAAAACTAGTAATATGCAGGTATACTAGGTAATACTTTAATTACTTGGGAAAAGTAATTGGTATAATTGGTAAAACTGATGTAGAACTAAATGTAACTTGCAGGAATTTGAGCCCACCGAGGTAATCAAACCAAGTAGGATGTTCTTCTATCATACGGAGTACAAGAAACATTTAAAGCTATGGACAAGGTGTATGATAGTAGACATTCAGACGTTTAAGTCTATGAAACCGGCGCCAAGTAGTGCGGAGAAGAGGTGGTTTGAGGAGCATCCATAATTCTATCACTTGTTCTACATGAAACTGGATGCAATGCAAATGGAACTACAAAGAAGAAGGGCTCAAACCACAACGTTCAGGGAATGTGAATGATGTTATTGCGTATTGTCGATGTCGCGAAGAGGAGAGAAGGGTGGTTCATTGTCAATGGTGTTCTCATCCGTTATGGGCTGAGGGAACACACATTGATATCATGCTTAAACTGCCGCAACTATCCTCTCAGATACAAGGAGTTTGGTGATAGGAAGTTCGTGTAGCGTCATTTCAAGGAGGGAGAATTAATAAGGTTAGAGGATGTGAAAGCAAAGCTGTTGAATATGGGATCCAATAGAGAGAGGTTGAAGATGATGGTTCTATTCTGTTTAGGAAATGTTGTTTACGCACAAACGAAAGTTGGTGTAGGAGCCAATGTTGTATTGGATTTTTTCCAAAGAGACGTGGATGATCTTGAATTCTGCAACACCTTTCCATGGGGGAGATACTCCTTTGATTATATGGTTAAGAAGATCTCTCATTCTCATGCAATGGATCATTTTGGAGGATTGGTGAAAGAAAAGACGTTATGAGCACTTCCAGGTCTTTGTCTTCCATTAAAAGTAAGTAATAGAACATTATCACATTATCAACTTATTATTATCAGTATTGTTTTGTTCTCTTTAAAAATGTTTGTTTTGTAGCTTCTTACTTTGAGGCAATTCCTAAGTTGAGAATGGGGTTTAGAGAATCAGTTGAAGGAGCTGATGTAGACTGTCAGAGGATGTGTCAGTCTACATTCAAAAACTGAAATGAAAGGGTTTCCTCTTGCAAATGTTAATCGGGAACTATATAGGGTAAAGGTAAGTGTTTTCTTGTTCCTCCTACAAATTTCAGGCATAATTGAAAAAATAAGAAAGTAAAACTGAGATAATTTGGTAAAACTGTTTGTGAAAAACTATGGAAAACTTAAGAAACTATGTATAAATGGGATAATTTGATAAAACTATTGGCGAAAAACTATGGAAAACTTTAGAAAATTATATAAAACTTATATAATTTGGTAAAACTGTATGAGAAAACTATGGAAGCCTGAATAAAACTATAGAACTATTTTATGTGATTGTTTTAACATAATTTTTGTTGTTAGTCACATGATATTGACAATATCATGCCAACCAAAAATGATGAAGAAAAAGATATTTTGACCGATCTCATTGAAGAGGAGGACGACGTTGATGTGGTTAATCGTACGGTAGACAGCTGGGTTAAGTGTATCAGTCAAGGATATTCAGTCTTTGTTCAAGACATGTATGAAGAAGACATTACCGCACGAAAAGTAAATGCATAACATGCAGTCCTTGGAGGCTAAGCACTCGTTGAAGACATTGCTCGAGAGGAAGAAATGGCAGAACAAAAGAAAATGTTGAGGATGTGATCAAGAAAGTTGAAAGTATTGGAGATCAGCTAGAGAGAGTGATGAAGACACTGGACAACTTGAGGAAAGGTTGGGTCTGCTTGAGTCGTTTGTGAAGGAAATGCTGAAAGGGTCAAAGAGGAAGTGAAGAAAGGAACCTTGAATATGTATTTAGGAACTTGTTTTGATGTTTGTCAGATTATTTCTTTTTCTGGATGTTGCAAGACTTTATGCTTTTTCGGTTTGTAGAAGTTTGAATGTTACATTTTCTGGATGTTACTATTTCAATTTCATTTTTTGGACGTTGCAATTTCATGAAATCACACTACAATTTCAATTTGTTGATGTCATTTTGCAATTTCAATTTCATGATATCATGTATTTGTTGATAGATTAGTTGAAGAAGAACCCAACATACAGAGATCGTGCAAGAGTAAACAACAATATTAATACATAATACATATTAGACTAAGTCGTAAACGAAGAGCAAACAACAAGATACAAAAGTTTGGAGTTTTACAAGTCTTAAACAATGATATCGTTCAAATTACCCTAAGTGTTTGTTAACTCTCTCAAATAAGAGCGTAGTTATAGTAATTAGGGATCGAATCCACAGGGAGAGCGTACACAATAGACTTTAGAAATCAAGGTTAAGCTAGACAAACAATAATAAAACAGTAAACAAGCAACAAATAAATAGGTTTGTACACAATAAGGAGAAACACTAGATCTAGGGATTTATAAGTCGAAAGATTCAAAACTACAATCAAGGTTGCTAAAGGTTTTATAGGTTTATTCTAGAACTCTAATTCAAAAATCAAGTAATCCATCTCGTGCATGTAATTACAAATCAGATGTCTAAATCCTGTTATTCCAACTCTCGTATGCGAATTCAAGAAGAGTGTCGATCAATACAACATAGTATTGATCAATACTTCTTTAGACAAGCAGTAACGCTCAGATCAATATTTATTCAACTAAATCCTAGGCCAACTCTCGTATGCGCCTAGGTATCTAATCCAGCAAGGGTTCGGGTTCCGTTAATCGATAGCACTCTCGTGCTTCTCAATTGTCCTATAATTCTAGGTTCAAATAATTAGTCACACTCTCATGCTATTCCAACTACTCTAGATCATATTATTACAAGCCACCCTAGTGTAGAAATCTATAATCAACCCTAGCAATCCTAATCAATTATCAGTTTGACATTAAGCTCATGAAATCGCTAAATCTAACAAGATGATTACTCATACATGATAAGAGATAAACAAATCTTAGTCTGAATATAAATCAAATATAAAACCAAGGGAGTTCCAATCAATCTCTGAAGGAGAATTGATCTTCTCTCCAAACCTAGAACAAATAATAATAAAAGGCGTACCATCAACAATGGCGTTAGAAAATATATAAAAACTAGATTTAAGTCGGCCAAGGGCAATTCTGTATTTAGTGGTGACTTCTGGGCCCACATCGGTTTTGAAACAGACTCGACCCATCTGCTCGTATTGGTGTCGAGCGACACTAAGGTGTAGTGTCGATCGATACCTTTCATATCTTTGCAATTTCCTCTCGATAGGCTGACAGATCATTCTTTAGTAAAACGGTCATAACGTTAGACCTAACTGTTGAATTATCTTTAAACCGGTGGCATTGGAAGATAACTCAATTCTATATCTTGTGTCAAAAGATGATCTCCAGGGCATATCGGGAAGACCTCTATCCATTGCTACGTTTCTAACGCGTCTGCATTGTTCTACATCTCAAATAGCTCCAGAATGCTCCATAATCACCAAAGTACTCCAAAACGTACCTAACCTGTAAAGACTCTAAAATAGGCTCCAACACATATAATAGACTCTAAATAATACTTATATTATGGCCTTAAAGTGGTAAAATCCAAGGCCTATCAACTCCCTCAGACTTACCCTTTTGCTTGTTCTCAAGCCAAACAATGAGTAGTCTTGTGAAAGAAGTTTAAAAACGTCGGGAACTCATCAGTCCTTAGGAACACCATATTCACCTCTACCCTGTTGCATCCACATCATAAAATAGTGCCATGAACTTTAGCACTAGCTTTAGCAACCTTACCATACCTCAATTTACCATATATCATTTGACATACCCCTCTACTAACCTAATTTCTTAGTAAAAAAAATAAAGTGCATGCTTTATCGTGGGATTATCGTGGGAGTATTGATTCTTTTCTTTTCTATTTCTCTCTTCTCTAAATATTTTTCTTTTTCTTTTTCTTTTTTGTATATATATATATATATATATTCTTTTTTTTTTTTCCAAAATATAGGTGAATAGTGGGATCATAGGAAATGTTCCTACTCCTCACTTCCAACTTTGTGTGATCATCCCATTGAATTAGAATAGTAGGGTTATAGGAAATGTTCCTACCCCTTTGCTTCTATGGAAATCATCTCAATCTTTTCTTTTCTTTACTATAAATGCCGAAGAGAGGAGAAAAGGGAATCAAAAGCACACACACTTTTACCTTCCAGACTCACAAGAGGAATCTAATCCAATGTATTCCAAATCCAAAACAAGCAAATAATTTTCATTGGTTTGAGGTCAGCTTTGGTTCCTGCAGATGTTCTGAGCAAGCGTGGGTGTTACAGGAGGTTTCGATCCACTGCGGCTATTCCATTTAGTATCTTTAGAATGGTGCTAGAGAGTGGTTATTTGGTATCATTCCAAGATAATTTCATTGTCCCTTTCTTGACTCTATAAAAACTTTAATAAAACGACACACTAACATTCAAAACAAAACACAACATCAGTAGAAACGTCCCCCAGACTTAAATGACACTGCCCCCAGTGTTATACATTCCGAGATGGGTAAAACTATCATACCAGACTGCTGACGGGAGTGTCGATCAACACAGTTAAGTGGCGATCGATGCTCGTGATATAGTGTCGACCGACACTGGCCAGTTATCGGTCAATGCTGGTGCTTAACTCGTATACCAAGTTTTTTTTACCTGAAATTCAATAAAAACAAAAATTAGTAAAAAACGAAATTTAAACTAAAAAATTAAAACTTACCTAACACTAGGTTGCCTCCCACTCAACAATTATTTTCAGTCATTAGATTGACTTTTGGAGCGCATGTGCAGTTCATATGGGATTGAGAACTTGCTCCAAAACAATTCCCAGTGTCTCTCTTCCTCATTTTGTTGAAGTAGTTGCTGAAAGATCTTGCAGAAGCTTCCCCTTTGTCCCTCAGCTCTTAATCACATAGCACTATAACCTTGGTAAAAGGTTGTGGACCTCCTTTGCAGCACACACTATACTCAAGACTTTCCTCACATCGCAAAGGAACCAATGACAAGAAATCTGCATATACATTTCTTCTTCTTCTTCTTCTTGGCTCTTCCTCCAAACATAGACTTTTCAGTCTCGGTCTATTCTGAAATTCATAGGGTGTCGACCAACACTAAAGAAGTGTTGATCGACGCTGATGCGGTTTTGCAGTCTCACGGTTTGATCAGCTGTAGGTGTTGTATCTTCAGAAACTCTATGCATGAAATAAACTTCTCGCTTTTAGTCTTGTATACAGTATTGTAGAAGACACTTTTTTCAACATTAATCAGACACATCTTATTTTTCTTTAGATCAAATATTGCGCCCACTGTAGTCATAAAGGCTCGTCCAAAGAGAAGAGAAGATGTCCAGCCTGATTTGATCTCCACGACATGAAATTCTACAGGGACAATGCATTCCCCTATCTCTACTTTAACATTCTTGATCATGCTGGCTGAGTTTGCCTTGGAGTTATCCACAAAGGTAAAAGTATCTTGAGAAGGTTCCACCTTTAATCCTAACAGCTCATCAGTGTATTTGGTCATGATGCTGACTGCAGATCCTGTATCGCAGAGGGCATATGGGAAATCTTGGCCATGTATACAGTAGGGAATAAGAAACTTCCCATGATCTTGTTCTTTCTTCAATGTTTTTTTTGGGTCTACGGCCGATCTTTATAAACAACATCTCAATGTCCTTATCTTTCTCTCTGCTCTCTCTGAAGAAACTACAAAGTCTGTACTGATGATAGGAATCCTCGAAAGACATATCCTTAGGAACCCTCTTTACTCTCTCGTGAAATCCATCAAGTTCAGCTTTGTTAGCTTCTCTCCTGAGGTGTTTAGGAACATAGAGTTTCCTAGATTTCACTCTCTTCTCAATTGGAATTCTTTCTTTTGTTGCTTGCTGATCCATGATAGGTTCATGTTTGTCCATATTGTGTCGATCGACACTGGGTGTGTGTGTCGTTCGACACTCTCAACAAAAGAGGTTTCTGCTGATTCCGTGTTTCAGAGTCGTGTTGACCGATAAGCATAGTGTGTCGATTGAAACTTTCAGCTGGGGTTGATTGCTCTTGTTCTGGTGTCGATCGACACCAATAACCAGTGCCGAATGACATGAATGAAGCCTTCGAACAGAAATTCAACTTCTTCCAGCTTATCATGCTCGATCACTTCTCCGGAGTCATCATCTAAGATGGCATCAACCTGGTGTCTCTCACTTTCCTCAGCTTTCCTTTTAACCAGATATTCTTGCTTCTTAACAGCTTCCGCAGTCTGTCAAACTTGAGTGTGTAGCATCATGACATGAGCGTCCTAGACTTAAAACTTTCCATTTAGCTCTTTGTAGACATAATCCAACCTCAGATTTAAGTATGCACTCATCTTCTGCTCAATTTCTAGGACTCGTTCCATCGGAGATTGCAACCTCTCATTGTGGCCCTGAAAACCAGTTTCATTGATGTGATTCTCATCTCTCTTTGCAGCATAGTCCACCATCGAGACTTCATGTACATAAATAGTTTTGTCCTTGATCTCAGTGATCTTGTTACCATCTATCACAGCTGATTTCATCCTATGAATATCCATATTCTTGGTACTGTTGTTAGACACCAAGTTCTCAATTAGTCGCTTAGCTTCCTCTGGGGTCCTGGTCTCGAAGTTTCCTTCGCTTGCACCATCCAGCATTATCTGATAACACAAACCAATAACCCTGCATAAGATTCGCAGCAGCTGAACCTCTGCGAAACCATGATGTGGACAATCCTTTTGTTATTTCCTTAACCTGTCCCAAGAGCTTCTGAACGCTTCAGTAGGTCCCTGAGAGAATGTTCAAATTTTGTTCCTCAGCTCTTCAGCCCTTGTATCATCAAAGAATTCAGCGAGGAACACACTCTTGACCTCATTCCAGGTAGTTAGAGATCTTGATGGTAGGAGCTTCAGCCAATTAACTGCATTCCCCTAAAAAGAATATTTGAACAACTTTCAAAGGATGTAGTCATTAGTTCCTTCATACTCATGGATGCAAGACAAAAAATCTTTGAGTGTTTCAATATGGTCCATCGGATTTTCATGAGGACGGCCACGAAAGGGGTACTGACCCACATAAGAGAAGTGTGCGGGGTTTATCTGGCCGTCAAACCCCTGGATTGCTGGAGGTCAAATCGAAGACATGTTAGCATATAACTGACTAGGCCTCATCCATTCTGCTATCGTTATCTGTCTAAGAACTCTATAATCCTCGGTAGCAGCCAGTGGCTCAGGGATCATCCCCATGTGCATCTAATTTCTGACCTGCTGCATTACACAAATGACCTTCAGGATCATGCAAGTCTCCATTATCATCCACTATCAGCACAAGAGTCGCGACCATATTGTCTTCTCGCGGATTAGTATCGACTGATGCTCGATATGTGTCGATCGGTGCTGGAGAGGTATCAATAGTTTCTGGAGATACGTCGATCATTTCCCGCTCACAAGAGGTGTCGATCGATGACGAAGTGCTGCTGTCAATAGATACTGCGCATTTCTCTTTGCGGATCATTCGTTCCATATGTGCATGGTCTAAGAATAACAACTCTTTCTCCTTGCTGCTTCTGGTACTGCTAGGCATGTACCTGAAAAACAAAAAGATAATTTTTATGTAAGTAACTAAAAAGAAAATAAAACCTAGACTAAACTTATTAATCAAGTCTAATGGCGACCAATGCTCCCCGGCAACAATGCTAAATTTAATATCGCTCAAATTATCCTAAGCGTTTGTTAACTCTCTCAAATAAGAGTGTAGTTGTAGTACTTAGGGATCGAATCCACAAGGAGCATGAATACACAATAGACTTTAGAAATCAAGGTTAAGCTAGGCAAACAATAATAAAAAAGTAGACAAGTAGCAAGTAAATAGGTTTGTAATCAATAAGGAGAAACGCTAGATCTAGAGATTTATCAATCGAAAGATTCAAAACTACAATCAAGAATGCTAAGGGTTTTACAGGTTTATTCTAGAACTCGAATTCAATAAGCAAGTAATCCAGATTTCGCATGCAATTACAAACCAAATGTCTAAATCCTAGTATTTTAACTCTCGTATGCGAATTCAAGAAAATTGTCGATCGATACTTTTTAGACAAGCAGTAAAGCTCATATCTATATTTGTTCAACTAAATTGTAGACCAACTATCGTATGAGCCTAGGTATCTAATCCAGCAAGGGTTCGGGTTTCGTTAATCGATAGCACTCTCGTGCCTCTCAATTGTCCTATGATTCCTGGCTCAAATAATTAGTCAAACTCTCGTGCTATTTCAACTACTCTAGATACTACTATTACAAGCCACCCTAGTGTATATATCTATAATCAACCCTAGAAATTCTAATAAATTATCAGTTTGACATTAAGCTCATGAAATCCCTAAATGTAACAAGATGATTACTAAAATATGATAAGAGATAAACAAAGCATAGTCTGGATAGAAATTAAATATAAAACCAAGGGAGTTCCAATCAATCTCTAAATGAGAATTGATATTCTCTCCAAACCTATAACAAAGAATAATAGAAAGCGTAGCCGTCAACAATGGCATTAGAAAACATATAAAAACTAGGTTTAAGTGTGTCAGGTTCAGTTCTGTAATTAATAGTGACTTCTGGGTCCACATCGGTATTAAAATAGACTCATCCCATCTGCTTGCATTGGTGTCGAGTGACACTAAGGTGTAGTGTTGATCGACACCACTTCATATCTTCGACAACTTCCTCTCGAGAGGCTGACAGACCACTCTTTAGTAAAATGATCCTAACTTTAGATCTAACCGTTGGATTATCTTAAAAATGGTGGCATTGGAAATCTAACTCAATTCTATATCTTGTGTTAAAAGATGAGATTCATGGGATATCGGGAAGACCTCCATCTGTTGCTATACCTCTGACGCATCTTTATTATTCTGCATCTCAAATAGCTCCAGAATGCTCCATAATCACCAAAGTACTCCAAAACGTACATGACCTGTAAAGAATCTAAAATAGACTCCAAACACATATAATAGACTCGAAATAATACTTATATTATGGCTTTAAAGTGGTAAAATCCAAGACCTATCAAAAAACCACAAAATAAAGACTTGTAAACATATCCGCTGAAGCAAAGAAAAATAAAACAAACAGGAAAAGACCAACCAACCAACAAACATGGAACAGGAAAAATATTCGACATTTAAGATTCGACATCTCCTGGGAACTTCCCATCTCATGGGCGTGTACGAGCTTGAGCTCATCAATCTGTGCAGCCATCTCATCCACACGCCTTAGTATACCCTTAACCTCTTCCTCGATCGCAAAGACCCATGGTTGATGGAAGTGGAATCCATCATTCAGCATATTGAAACCGAGAATAACCCAATCAATACAGAACAATCAACACTCATATTCATACAAATAAAATTGAAACCCTAATTATATGAATGGTTCGTAAGAGATTGAAAAGTACCTTAAACTTGGCGCAAGTGAAGTACCTCCTTCTAGGCAGAGTATCAAAGTCGCAGGGAAACTTCAAACCCAGAGAAAACTCATAAACAATTCTTTCTCCACAGAAACAGGGGGTCGGAATCACGTGATGGACATCGGCAATGTACCCACACATATTCTTTTCTCTCTTCGCTGCCGTCATGAGCCTGTACTCCTCGTCTGGATGTGTCATGATTCAGCTGAAACAAGAGAAACTTGGATTCTTGGTTGTTAGAGAGATATAGAAAATTGGAGGAGAGAGAGATATGGATAATAAAAAGTGAGATGAGGTTGTCTTGGTGTGGTTGAGATGGGAAGAGAGAGATTTCGATTTAGAAATACAAAAAAAGAAATATTTTTTCCAAATGTTTTTAATTGTGTAGGTGGTTAAACAATTTTCATTTCCCTCCATTCAATTTATTCTTAGTTATACAAAAGATAGCAGTGTTACAAAATTTGGTCATAGTTGTACTTTGGGTGGTTTCTAATTTATCTAGTGTTACAAATCTGTTTAATTTGATTTTTTAGTTTTAATTTTGATTTTAGTACTTTAAAATGTAAGTTATTTTGTTCTTTATAATAATAATTCGGTTATAGATATAACTCTAACATTTCCTTCTAAGAAGTTCTTCATTAAGAAAGTGTAATTGGAATTACAAGGACTTACAATGCATATATTACGAGTTTTTTTTAAAAGAAAGTTCAAAATCATTTATTACGTTTGTTAGAATTATAAGTTAGAGTAGAGAAATTAAATGTAAAACTATAAAAACCGAGTTTTAATATAGATAATACTAATGTCATTACAAAACAAAGTAGATAACCGAGTTTTACGCAGTTTCCGAATCATACAACACAAATAAACAGACGATAGAGCTAAATTCATGCAGGGAGGGGGGGGAGGAGAACTACAAATTCTAACTAACAACCAATTGAAACCAATTTTTTTTCTTAGCCGCCTTTTGATCTGTGTCCTTTTACGCCGTTCCCCACAAGATGGATGCCTTTTAACTCTTTTCCTTCCCTTTCACGTGATGCGATCCAGAGATATAATCTTCAGATCTTTGATGTGATCTGGTACATTCCAGGAAGACCTCTCGGGCACAACATAAAGTGTCATGAAATACGCCAATGCCCACAGTTCCACCCAGTAGTATTTTGAGCAGAGCTCATGAGATAATGATAGCATTCACAAAATGCAGCTCTATCGATCATCTCCTGAATTGCCTTCTTACTTGGAAATTCGTCATGCTTACACATACTCAAACCATCACCTCATTCCTCTATGTACTTACTCGGTTCTATGGCAGGTGGATGTTGAACATACTTATCAACGGTTGGACCAGCGGTATCAGTCTCCGCAGCAGTATCAGCCTATGTAGTGGTATCACTACAAGAAATCAAGGCTTTGGCGACTACCGAATTGGTAGCAAATTAGTCATAAAAGGTGAATTACGACTAAGTAACTTCCAATCATCATTAGTCGTTAACCGCTGGTCGTAATTCACTATTAGAGGCAAATTAGTCGTAACTTTACGACTACGCCGTTTAGTCGTAAAGTAAACGTATTAGTCGTAAGTTAGACGTAAAGATGGGAGTCGTAAGTTAGACGTAACAAATGAAGTCGTAAACGTGACGTAAAGATTAGACGTAAGTTGAACGCAAATATACGACCAATGAACATCTACAATCGAAGTAAAGTAGTCGTAAATGAACGACTACTTTACTTCGAAAGGAGATGTTCATTGGTCGTATATTTGAGACCAAATTACGACTGACATATTTAATTACGAGTTTTATAATTAATTAATTAAAAATAATTTTTTTTTTAATTTTATAAATTTTAAAGAAAATATATATTCATCCATAAACATAATAATAATATCCATAAAATTAAAATATTCAAAATAAAAAATAATTAAAACAAAAAAACTAAACATTAAGGTTTATTTCATCGAAGATCTCGGAACCACGCTGATCCGCATGTCGCTCTAAATCCGCCTGCTCTTCCGGAGTGGGGTTGGGGTTAAAGGTTGGATGTAGAGTCTGCCACGTAGAGGCAAGAGACGGGTTTACGTTTGGGTTAGACTCAAGCATAAGATCGATCATGTTTGCCATTGCCCTAAACGTGTCCTTGTGATCCTCTATGACTCGGTTGGCAGCTGTCAAATCCCTTCGAAGAGAAGAATCTTCTTGCATTCTTGCAGCATGTTCAGCTCTCGCCCTCGGGACATCGTTCACAGTCCCGATCCCGACAATACGGCCCCTCTTCTTCGGTGCAACCTTCAATTAATAAAACTAAATTAGTACATATGTAAAACTAAATTAAATATTAAAAATGTATATAAAGATAAATTTAATTAAAAGATTGAATAATTTACCTGCTCAAATTTTTTGTCTTGTTCGATGGTGGAGAGCTGGACCGGTGCACCTTCCTGACTTTGTTGCGACAACTCAGTCTGGACTTCCTTGATCCGAGCCTCTACACTGTTGTAGATCCTCTCGGCTTGAGGATGCACAAACGTTCCATCGGAATGCTGGTGGGTGGTCCTGTAAATTCGGGCCAGAGAAGGTGGTGCTCCTTTTTTGGCAGCCTAAATTAAAAATAAAAATAAAACTTATTAAACTCACGCATTCAATAAATATTTAATTAATATATTTTTAATAAAAATTAAGAAAGATCGAAGACTTACAATTTGTAGTGCTATTCCGGCTTGTGGAGTCTGTCCGGAAGTATGAGGTATTGGCAGGTTACCATCCTCATCACGGGTCAACCGGGACGCTGAGCAAGTGAGAGACCTTTGAACTGACTTAGCCAAATTCCAATAAGCCTTCAAGCCAGTCCAAACGTCATTGCTGAGGTAGATTTCTTTTGCGTCATCCCCCATTACCCTCCACTTTTCCTTCCAATCGCCAACAATGTTCTTTAGGCGAGCCATCGCCTTTTTGTTGAACCTTTCTTTCACCTTTTCGTTGACACCAATGGATCAATTCCATTTTTGCTACAAAAAAATATCATACCAAAAAATTAGTTAATTAAATTATTATTTTGAAATAAAAAATAAATAAAATTATATTAAAATTTAAAACTAACCGCAAAGCACTTGAACCAAGTCACACGAACGTGTTCCGGTGTAAGAGACCAGTTCGAATGCGCTTCTCGGAAGTTTGACCTGATGATCTCCCCAGCGCTCTGTCCCAGACAATTGTCCGTCAAAAACCTACAAATTTTTTAAAAATATGAAAAAATACTTATATGTAAACCTTGTATATAAAATTTTAATTTAAATTTTAATATATAAATAATTACCAGTAAGTGTTTGCAGGTCGATCTGGATCGATGAATGGTAAACCTTCTCGTCTCGGCATCCAGAGAATGTCTTCCACTGTATATCTTGCATATGGTGCATTCGGTGGCACCATCAAATCGGGATGAACAGATGCAGGAGCCGGAGCAGCTGTAGGAGCCGAGCCGGAGCAGCTGCAGGAGCCGGATGAGCAGCTTCAGGAGCAGTAGACTGCTGCTGAGGATGATGCTGATCGTACCGGGGCTGATGTAGAGACTCATCATACTGAGGATAGTATGGAGCAGGGTCATCATACTGCGGATAGTATGGAGGTACCACAGGGTAGTATGCCTGTGGAGGCACATACGGAGCACTCGGAATTTGGCTCTCAGGGACTTGGCTGGATGATGTACCAGAGGTAGAAGCCGATGGATCTAGCTGACCGAGAAAAGTACTCCCGTACGAGTTTCTAGGCGCAAGGTTCCTAAGTCTCTGTCTACCGCCAGCAACAGCAATATATATCGTCAATCTGAAAAAAAAAAACATGAATGGTTATAAACAATTTAAACTGTTACATAAAATTTATTCTAATTATATCCTAAACTAATTCCATACTTAACTACTTCCATCCTAAACTAATTCCAAACCTAATCTAACCAAAAAAAAAAGTACCTAGAGAGGGGGAGTCGTTGTTAGAGAGAAGGCAGTGAGCTACGAAATGGCTTCGGCAATGTCGAGTATATATAGAATTTTAGTGTTGGTCGTAAATTGGAGGTACTTTTACGACCAATGGGAGACTATTGATCATAAGTAGGATGTAATGTTACGACCAATGAACGACCAATTACATTTACGACCAATTAGGATCTACGCTTTACGACCAATCCGGGACTAATGGTCGTATACTAGTAGGTAATTTACGACTAACTTGGGACTTCCAAGTTTACGACTAATTTGGGACCACCTGTGGAATACGAAAATTTTAGAAGAGATTTATCACTAACCCTGGGATAAATCTCTTTTAACAATTCACAAATATATCACCAAAGAGATTTATCAGAGCCTGAGAATCCAGCCGTAGAAACTGAAAATTCAGTTTCTTCGGAGGAATCTCAGGCGACTGATAAATCTCTATGGGAGATATATTTAGAAATCTGTTTCTAAGATTCTTAAACTTATTTTTTGTGATTTGAGAATGGAAATTGGTGTGTATTTATAAGAAAATTCGAAAGGCATTACGACCAACTACGGACTGATTGACCAGTTTAGTCGCAAAGTAGATGTAATATTACGACTAGTTTAGGACTACTTCACCACATTAGTCGTAATGTAGTTGTAAACTTACGACTACTTTGGGACCGATGTAGTCGTAGGTTGGATGTAATTTACGACCAACTAGGGTCTAATGGCATTTACGACCAATTAGCTTCGCCTTCCCTTTATACCCTAAAACTGAAACCACAAACCCCATGCATACCCCAAACCCCATACCCCATACCCCTAAACTCCAAACAACATAACTTTTTAAAAATAAAGTACATAATTAAGCGAACATGAGTTTGACAATAAAATTAAACGATGAAATATATATATATATATATATATATATATATATATATATATATATATATATTACTCGTTATCAGAAACATCATCCACATCATCATTTTCTTCAAATTCATCTTCGTTGGCTTGGTCCGTTGCATCGTTTGGAAGTTCTTCATATCCCTGATTATGCGGATCCACAAGTAAAGTATCATCTGTGGCTTGCTCAGGTACTTCTACTTCAATTACAGAATCTTCTTGTAAAGGCGCTTGTTCATCAGTCAATACTCTGCCCCGAGGTGAAACCTTTATAGCGGCTAACCAAGATATTCCAGATTGTATGATACTCGGTATGGAATAAAACAAACTTGGTCTGCTTGAGATGCTAATATGTAGGGTTCAAATTTCTTGTACCTACGTGTAGCATTAACATCAACAACTCCAAACTTGCTATACCAAACACCTCTATTGACTGTAGGGTCAAACCAGTCACATTTGAATAGAATGCATTTCAGCTTCACTACGCCGAGAAACTCTACTTCGAAGATCTCTTGTAAGATTACATAGAAATCTGTCTCACCTTTCACACATACTCCATAGTTCATTGTTGCTCGCTGACTTCCATATTCATAAGTATGAAAAGTGTAGCCTCGTGTGAAATACATAGATGCTGTGGTGACCTTAGCAACAGGACCTTGTATCAATTCGTGAAACCACTGAGGATAGAATGGATCATCATAATCAACCTGGACGATCATCAACATTTATAAATATAAATATATAACTATAATAATTATATATTAATTAACTTGAATATATATACCTGCGTTTTTAACCACTTCACAAAGTGTTGGTCTTTCTTTTTGTTGAGATCATTGTTTGATATCCCTGGTATAGCTTCTTCGACTTGGGCAACGAAATCGCTGTTTTAAAACAAAATATTGATCATCAAAGAGCATATATGTGTGGTAAAATGTAACGGCAAAACTGATTTTAATTACCTTTCAAATGACTCAATCTCCTCGCAGTTAAGGAGTATATATGTGTGGGCACTATGAGCGTTTCTGTACTCGGCAACCAAACTTCTTTCAGTTTTCCATCTAGACGTCCAATCTGGCAGAATATGTCTGGAACATCTTCAACAACATATGTCGGCATAACACCACCATCATCATATCTGCTCATAGTCCTATTTCGTGTCCGGACTTGTGATCCAAAGTAGTACGACGTGAAGTTAGATCTTTCCTCATTCAAACTCCCAGCAACTATTGAACCTTCCACCTTTGCCAGATTTCTTGTTTTCCCTTTCAAATACTTCATGGCTCGCTCGTAAGGATACATCCATCCATTATGAACAGGTCCATGAAGCAATGCCTCATATGGAAGGTGGACAACTAGATGTTCCATGACGTCAAAAAATGACGGTGGAAAATTTTTCTCCAAATTGCACATCAAAATCGGGATATTCTCATCAAGTTGTCTGATGATATCTACAGTCAAGGTGTGTGTGCTAAGATCTCTGAAAAAAGCTCTGATGCCTACAAATATTAATATATAAGCCAACGTAAGATACATTTTATAAGTGTTTTCATACGAGAAGTAAATAATTATAAATTTTTTGGTTACCTGCAAGTGCTTCGTGAACATTTTTTGGAAGCAACTCCGCAAATGCAAATGGTAGAAGTCGTTGCATAAACACATGACAGTCATGACTCTTCATCCCTGAAAACTTTTGTCCATGCTGATCAACACATCTTGATAGATTTGAAACATATCCATCACAAATTTAACATCTGATGCCACCCACTTGAATAACGCCGCTTTTGCTTCTGCAGACAATCTGAAAATGGGAACTGGAATTTTCCCTGCAGCTCAATCCTAGAACATAATGCAGGCAAATCCAACCTTGAGTTCTTGTTATCTTTTGTCTTCCCGGGGACGTTCAACAACGTATTGATAATGTTGTCAAAGAAGTTCTTTTCTATATGCATCACATCAAGGTTGTGGCGCAAAAGTAGATCTTTCCAATATGAAAGTTCCCAAAATATACTTTTCTTGTGCCAATTATGCTGTGTTCCGTAGCCATCAGACATATTTGCAGGAGTATGCCAATTACCCCATTTGCTGACTGTGTCTAGTACTCCACCATAGTGATCAATATCCTCCTTGATTTCTTCTCCAGATAAATAAGGTGGAGCGGTGTCCCGTACAACCCTTTTTGACCGAAATAGTTTCTTGTTCCTTCGGTACGGATGGTTTATTGGAAGAAATCTCCGATGACAATCAAACCATGACGTCTTCCTATCATTCTTCAACTGAAATGCGTATGTGCTTCCCATACAATAAGGACAAGATAGTCTCCCATGCGTCGTCCAACCTGACAACATCCCGTATGCAGGAAAATCACTAATGGTCCACAAAAGAACTGCTCGCATTGTAAAGTTTGTTCTTGTTGAACAATCATATGTCTGCACACCAGTTGACCATAGTTCCTTCAACTCTTCTATCAAAGGTTGTAGAAAAAAATCAAGGGACCTCTTCGGATGCTTTGGTCCAGGTATCAATATACTCATGAAAAGCAATTCCTTTTGCATACACATCTCTGGTGGAAGATTGTATGGCGTCAAAAAGACTGGCCAAAGCGAGTATTGTCTTCCAGACATTCCAAATGGACTAAAGCCATTTGTGCAGAGCCCAAGATAGATGTTGTGGGGGTTGCTTGCAAAATCAGGGTACACCAGATTCAAGTGTTTCCACGCTTTTGCATCACAGGGATGATTGATCTCGCCTTCCTTTTGGGTATGTTCCGCATGCCATATCATTGATGATGCCGTATTATCAGATTGATATAATCTCTTCAGTCTATCTTTAATAGGTAAGTACCACATCCGTTGGTACGGCACCCTATTCCGTCCACGTCCTTGCGGTTTATATCGTGGCTTCTTGCAAAATTTACACTCTAACAATTCTGCATCTTTTCCCCAGTATATCATACAGTTGTCTATACACACATCAATCATCTCTGAAGGTAAGCCAAGACTATGAACCAGTTTCTGAATAAGATTCAGCACACAAATTATCTTCAGGCAAATACTCTTTAAACAACTTAGCCCATGCATCCATACAAACTTCAGGTAAGTTATGATCAGTTTTGATATTCATCATTCTAGCTACCAATGATAATTTAGAAAGACCTTTTCTACAACCTTCATAAATTGGTTCATTAGCAGCTGCTAGCATTTCATAAAATCTTTTTGCATCCAAGTTAGGCCCCTCTACATTTTCTACCTCCTCCATTACTGATGTTGTTTCACGAAATGCATATGTAACCATATCATGCATCCTATCATGATCTACCATATGATCCTCTTGAAGGTAATTTTCAGAAGGCAAATGTGGTTCATCTCTATTACGAACATTCTCAACCTGATTACTACTACTAGCTTCATTCCTATTATCACCCTCACTGTGGTTAAACAATATATAGTACTGTGGAGTAAAACCTCTATTAACTATATGTTTCCAAATCGTTTCACAAGCAGCAAACTTCGTATTGTTGCATTTAAGACAAAGACAAAATATTTTACCCGTTTCCTTTGTGAGCGACGTTTGTCCGGCCTGGTACATGAATATCTCTGCTCCGTTGATAAACTCATTTGTCACTCGTCCCCTTGAATCTTTATGCGCATACATCCGATTCCTAAGCTCTTAGATATTTTGAGACATTTTTTTTTTCGTTTTTTTTTGTGTGCATCTTAAAAATGAGGAAGAAGATCATATTTATAGAGAAAATTCTATTTTGTTAAGCAACAATTTAACAACGAATTTACGTTTTATCATAACTTAACTACAAATGTACTACTATTGTTAACGTAAGTTGGTTGTTAATCAGATGGTATATTTTGGATGTAATCAAGTCGTAATATACAACTACTTTACGTCTACAATTGGTCGCTAATCAGATGTAAACGTTTAGACGTAAATTAGTCGTAATTTTACGACTAACTTACCTCTACATTCTATGGTAGTCGTAACTCAGATGTTAGTTTTCGTCTACATTACAACCAAACCATTTAGTCGTAAGTTTACGTCGACTTTACGACTAATTCTCAGTTAGTCGTAAAGTCGAAGTAGAGTAGACGTAAAATTACGACCACACATTTGTGGTCGTAAATTGTAGTCGCAATAACCACGTTTTCTTGTAGTGTATCACTCTCCATAGCGGTACCAGTCTCCATTCCCGTATCAGTCTCCATACCGGTATCCGACTCCATACAATCATCTTGTATTGTATCATCATCATTCTCACCCTCTATCACCTCGTTATTTCCCTGATTTTCTTCTAAGTACAAAGTTATGGCATTAGGTCCAATTTCATCCTCCTTAAGACTCAAACTGTTCGTAGTTCATATCAACATAACTTTTACCCACTATCGAGAGTTTATCTACCAGTTCCGATCTTTCACTACTCTCCACAACCAAAAGACATATTTGGTTCTCTTTATCCGTCGATGTTAGGTAAACAAAAAGATCCTCATCATCATCAATATTTAACGGTCGCTCACATCCTACCACCATTGCCATATACCTCATTTTCAGTTTTTCCTTTTGTTCATCCAACCCAAGCTTCTTATACATTCTCTCTTCTATCATTGGCAAAGTCATATCCTCCACTGATGTCTTAACATTTCTACTAAACATGCGTTCTTTGAATTGAAAATGTATGCTGACATGATTGCTCATTGTATCCTGCCAAAAAACAATGGAAAAAACTTAACAAACTTACTACATTTATCCAAAGTTCTACCAGTTGTTCAGAGTTTTTCCAGTTATCCAAAGTTCTACCAGTTGTTCCAAGTTTTCCTAGTTATCCATAGTTCTACCAATTGTTCCGAGTTATACAGCTTTACTAAAACTATCAAGAAACAAATTGAATTAGGTTTTTCCAGTTTTGATTTTTTTTTTTAAATACCCGACCGGTTTTCAAAACCAAACCAAAACCGGTTCTTCCTCTTTAAGACCCGAACCATGTTAAATTTTTCAGTTTTGATGTTCCGTTGTTTTTCCAGTTTTGATGTTCCATTTTTTTCCTCTAGCTCGCCGGCAAAAGGCGCTTTTGTTTGGGATAATTGTTAGGAAAACATTTTTTTGTCATCTAGTATTTTATAGAGTGAATTTGCTTAAGGGAAACTGAGTTGGATAACTACAAAACAAAGCATAATTAAATATCTAACCAAAAAAATACCTCTATTGTTTATTTATTATATACTATATTACCTCTAGTATCCAATTAATGAAAGATCAAAATACCTTCTTCTTCTTCGATTATTAACTACCACAATTCTTCTTCCATGCCCACCACCTTTCCCTCAGTCACCGTTACAATACGATCATCACCAACTCTTCAATGTGTTTTGCATTTATCGTCTCCTTAAACACCTCCTCTTTTTCTATAACCAATATCCCTTTTTCATAATCATAATCACCTCATTCATACTCACATTCATCACTGAACTAGCCACCACAGCCACCTCTAAATCAATAATCTATGCTACATATAACGTTTTAACCGCTACATATGTTGTCTCCGCTTCTGAAACCTACATACCACAGCGGTGTTATGGTCGAGGTGCCCTCTTTTGTACGGTAAGTTCCCAGTTGTACTATGCTATTTGAACAATATGTAGTATGCTATTTCGTTTGTTACTATTCTATTTTCATAATGCTTCATATTATGTACTATGTGCATATATGTTTTGATATTTGGGTTAGGGTTTACATTTATTTTTAGGGTTTAGTGATTAGTGTTTTGGGTTTAGTTTATGGAAGGTCTGGGTTGACGTTGGAGTAAGCATTACCTATTTCGCTGCAATCATAGACATTTCAAAATTTGAACAATATGTATTATGCTATTTTGTTTGTTACTATTTTATTTTAACAATGCTTCATATTATGTAGTATGTGCATATTTTGATATCTAAGTTAGGGTTTGTATTTTTTTAGGGTTTAGTGATTAGTGTTTTGGATTTAGTTTTTTTTTTGAGTTGACGTTGGAGTAAGCATTACCTCTTTTCCCGCAATCATAAACATTTCAAAAATTGAAAAGTATGTATTATGTTATTTGTTTGTTACTATTCTATTTGCATATTTTGATTTTTGGGTTTAAAGTTTATATTTCGTAATATATTGCTAAATTTTCCTCTATAAAAATTATGTTTTATGCTATTTGCATAATTTCATTAATATGAAATATACATTTAGCATGTTCTATTTTAATTACTATGTTTATTTTCTTCCATAACATTATATTTTTCTCCGGTCATTGCAGTCATAGCATGACCACCATCACAGTCATAGTAATCTTCATCCGTAAGAACTCCCACCATAGTCACCATCTTTATAGTTACCGCCAATGCCATTGCGATAACCACTATCACTGCTGCGGTAAACACCACCACCACAATAAAATCGCAATAATCATCAGCATCATAAATTTATCAATCACTTTTTTTTCTTCTATTACTGGTAACCAAAAAATTACAGAAATGCTATGAGATCTAATAACGTCAAAATCAATGCTATATTCTTAATTTTGCTCTCAAAATTGGATATTACAAAATTAATCATTTGCATATTGTACATATTGGAAAACGGTGTTTCAAAAAAACGGTGTTTCAAAAAAAAAGGGGTACATATTGGAAGACAATATTATATAAATATATAATATATTAAAGTTAAGACTATAAACCATTGAGAATGTCCACATTTGATTTAAAACCACTAATCATACTTTGCCAAATCGTTATTTTAATTTACTATTTCTAAAAATGTTAATATTTTCAAAATTCAGTTATTTAATAATTAAATATATAAATAACTTTTAATATATAAAACTATTGTATATAATCTAACGTAATATATAAAACATTTTCAAAATGAAAATTAAAATAACTAATAAATATAATAATTAACTTAAATTGCATGACTTTCAAACAATTATAACTATTGAATATATTCATAAATAATATATACTGCATATAATTTAATGATACAAAATAATCATTGAGAGTGTCCACATATTATTTTAAAGGACCAAGAATAATATGATAAATCACGGTTTTATTTAATATCTTAAATTTTGAAGATTTTCAAAAATGTTCCTTTCAAAATAAAAATGAAATAAATATTAAATTTAGTAAACAAGAAATAAAAACCATCAAGGAATCATTTTGATTTAAAAATTATATTTCTGAAAGATTAATATAAAATTAACTAAAAAAAGCTATAGACTACAAGAATTGCAAATAAATAAAGACAATATGATCTCAATAACATATAATTTCAAAAATGATGTCCTATATTATTAAAATTATTCACAAAGAATTTAAAAATAACATTAATAAAATACCAGATCAACATCCGAATTTGATATTTTTAAATATAAACTTCAGAAAAATATTTATCTCAAAATAAAATGAAAATCCAATAAGGTAAACAAAGAAAATACATTTTATCAGAAAATAATTTACTTAATATATAAACTAAATATTTGAAAATTTAACATAACATTTTAACTACAAAGGAATATTTTTTAAGAAATAAAGTTTTAAATATTTACAAATTTTCAAATAATCATGTATGTAAAATAAAATAAAAAATTGAAACCAAACTACAAAAGATAAGTTATCAAATGTAAATTTATCTTTAGATTCATCTTATTTAGCAATATGAAATGTTAATATAAATAAAATAAACTTAAAGTATATGAAGAGAGTAAAATTTAAATGTTTTATTAAAATATAAATCTTAGCTATTATAATTGCTTAATTATAATTCTCTGTTTATAAGAAGTATACATACTTTAATAAGTATGACTATATAGTTAGAGATATTATAAAATAAATAATTTAAGATATGTTAGTTTTGTTACTACTAAATACATTATTGTTATATTTTTCAATTAAAGCCATTAACCGTTGTCAAAAAAAAAAAAAAAAGCATTAACCAAAGAAAGGAATCACTCATATACAAACAATTCTTCTTGCTTTTAATGTTCACTGTTTTACTTGAATTGGTCTTGTTTATTTTATGAAAACTTTAAACAAATATTATTGTTAAAATAAAATTTAACCAATGTTGATGGTTTCCTTAGTTATATTTAAATAGTTTACAAATGCTTATAGAGATCCACAAAATAAATCAAAAGACAAATAATTAATGGTTACGGGATTAGAAAAAGCAACAACTTAAAAGAAAAACTACAACTTACCGAGTTGTTAAAAGACGTCATTAAGGTGTCTAGATGCTATTCCTTCTTTTTATTTCAAGTAAGTCTTCATTGGTGATTTTTTTTTTTCAATTTTTAGATAGTTTGTTCTTCTCTGAAAATTATGAGTTTTTGAGTGAACATAAAAATCTGTAAAATGAAAAAAAAACTGAGAAAACAAACATGAAAGTGATGATCCATGTTCCACTCGTCCATTCATACAAAAACATGAAAGTGATCATCCATGTTCCACCCGTCTCCATACTCAAATTTTGCTTTCCATTTGATCGAGTGATTCTTTATTGGGTATTTCTGAATATTGCGAAAAATATGTTTATAGAAGAACAAAGAAAACGATACAAAAAGATAGTGAAAATGGTTACTGGCGTGAGTCGTGGTAGTTTAACCACCCAACAGTTTACACTATTGCTTTTATCAGCGACTAATACAATTTTCCAAAACTAAAAATTTGTAACTAGAAAAGCTGTTAAAAGACATGTGTACTCACAAAATTGTCAACTGACTTCTGTTTTATATTATAAAAGATTTTTACTAACTAACTGAAAACTTAACATAAAGGAGTTTAACAAAAACACACAAATTATGTCTATTATGTTTTTTCTTTGTGATATATGGGAGCTATATGCCTTTAAAAATATTCACATATAATCCAAAATATCAAAATATGTCAAATCAGCATCACCGTCTAATATTCTAAAAATCTTAAAATTTCAAAAAATAATAATTAAAATAAACATTAAAATATTAAATAATTTAGGAACTTTTTAAATCAAATTACAGTTTATTTTTTTTTTTGATTAGATTAACTATTTATAATGTACAAGAATTTTCTAAAATAAGGTCATTAACAATAAAACAAAGCACATGGTAACTCTTCATACGTCTTTAATATAATTCACATATAAAAGTGGTAAGATCCAAATGTCGAGGGTGCATTGATATTATCAGTAGGATTGTCAGTATCGGTTTCAGCTGGTGTCGCTGTGCACTCATCTTGTAGTAAAGTCGTGGGTGCATCGAGGGAAATCGTCGTATTGCTCTGGTTGGATTGTGTTTTTAGGCAAGGAAACCCATCTTCTTGAAATAAAACGTCTATGGATGTGAAAAGCTCTTCTTTCTCTAAGTCATATAGTTGCCATCCTTTCATTCCGTATGGATATCCGAGAAAGACACAGCGCCTGCTTCGAGAAGTAAACTTTTCACCGCCATGATTTTGGTTATATGCGTAACATAAGCACCCAAAAACTTTGAGTTGATCGTATGGTGGTGGACGCCCATACAGTATTCCAAAAGGAAATTTGTCTTCCAATAGTTTGGACAGAGTTCTATTAATCAAGAAGCAATCCGTTAGAGCACATTCCGCCCAAAAGTCGATGGGTAATCCGGTTTGAAATCGTAGGGTTCGTGGTACATTCAAAATATGTCGATGCTTTCATTCCACACATACATTATGTTGTGGAGTTTCTACACAAGAGGTTTCGTGAATGATGCCTTGTTCACAAAAAACTTGGTGAGACACATGAATTTGGTGCCATTATATCACTTCTAAGGGTCTTGATATCGCAATTGAATTGTCGTTTGATAACTGCAATGAAGTCTCGCAGTTGGTTTGAGACATAAATTTTATCAAGGAGGAGGTAAACCCACACTGATCTAGAGTAGTCATCAGCTATAGTTAGGAAGTATCGTGAACCACAGTGGGCGGCAGTACGATACGGACCCCAAAGATTGCAGTGAATAAGCTCAAAAGAATGTGATGCTTTATTATAACTTTCAGGAAACAAATTTCGTGTTTGTTTTGACTGTAGATAAACATCACAATTGGATAAGCAAAGCGCAATACTACTATGTTTAATCCGAACACCAGGAAGTTAGACAACGATATGAGAATATGGATGTCTAAGACATCGATGCCATAAAACACCTTCATCACTAACCGAAGTGTTGAAAGCAGTTACAGTCTCTAAGCCTTTGAAGTGATACAGTACCAAAGAAATGTAAGGTAGAATCACTGCCGAGTTATGAGATTAATCATGTCAATTCAGCATTGATTCCAGTGTAAACCGAGCATATAAAAGTTAAGATGCGGAGGAGTCGTGATCCTATCAATCCCATGCCAATCTAACCCTTTGAACTGATACAGTATGATATACCATAGATTTTACCCACTTTTAGCCATGGTATATGAGTGTTTTAGGATATATTTATTATGTTTTGGAGTCTTTTTTAGCATATTTACAGGTTCAAGAGTGTTTTGGAGGGAAGTGATGATTTTGGGGCATTTTGGAGATAGAGATAGAAGAAGCTCGTAGCTGACCATCGAACCAGTTTAGAGTCGACATTCAGAGTCAACCATCGATCGACGGACATCACCTCTCGGCGATCGACAGCGAAGCGTGGGGTTTCAGGCAAGTGGATTATAGAAGATAGAATCCAAGGGTATTAATCATAGAACTCGTTGACTAAGTCCGATGTCTCAGCTCTCGCTTGCTGACACGGAATGACCGTCAATCGATAGCAATGATCCTGCGTCGATCGATGGTCTCTTGAGTCAAGATTTATGACCTAATTAGATAAGTTCACTAAATTAACTAAATCATCTCGTTTGTTTCTAGGAACATAGCTCAACATGATTAATTATGGTCATAGACCATGCTCTCGTTTGCGCCTAGCTATCCTATGATCATGGTTCTAGTTAGCTACTCTAGAACACAAGCAATAAACACAATTCTATTGTTAGATCTAATAATCACCCTAGCAATTCTATTGTTTGGCCAATACATCAATACCATTAATAAACTCTAAACCTGACAAGAGATCTACTCAGACATGATCTTTGTCACATAAATTATAGATGAATATAATAGATATAATATAAAGAACTAAAAGAGTTCAAGGAGGATTCTGAAGGAGTTCCTCCATTCTCTCCTAACCCTATAACAATGAATAAAAAAAGCTTTAGAATCTATGTGTAGCCGTCAACAATGGCTTAGAAAACATATAAATAGGGTAATAAGTTGTCCAGGGCAATCTGGTAATTTTTGATAGCTTCTGGGCTTAAGTCGGCCATAAAAAAATTCGGGCCTGTCTTCTGGGATCACCATCGATCGACACCAAGTCTGTGCCGTCGATCGACACTCATTTCTCTTCTCGACAGCTTTCTATCGTGAGGCAGACATATCACTCTCCAGTAAAACGAACATAACTTTGGCTCTAAGTTTTTGATTGACCTCAAACCAATTGAATTGGAAAGCTAACTCACAGATATATTTTGTATCCAAAGGTAAGCTCAATCTCACCGTGGGAAGATCTCCATCCATAGCTAAACATCTGACGCATCTGTGTAGTTCTGCATCTCTAAAAGCTCTAGAATCACCAAAGTTCTTTAGAACGTACCTGAACTTGAAAATACTTTAAAACATACTCCCAAAACATATAATAGACTCTAAATAGGACTGATATCATGGCACAATAGTGGAGAATATCAGGCCCTATCAAGTACCAGATGGCTTTAGACACAGCTAGTGATGGAAATTTCAGCACTAGAAGCCCTGAAGAGGCAACAAGGTTGATTGAGAATTTGACAGCTAGAAACAGCACCAAGAAAACTGACTACGAGAGGAAGAAATCAGATTCAGCAATGAGCAGGGAGCAGATAGATGAGGTCAAGGCAAAGTTTAACAGTGTTTAGAAGTTTCTATAGAGGCAAGAAGTGAAAGCTATAGAAGAAGGAGAGGAAGAAGATGTGAATTTTGTTGGTGAAATGGGTTCTAGAGACAAGGAAATCAAGGCAACAACAGAACTCTTATGGTGGTAATAGGAGTAACTACAACCAGCATTCACATAACAAGGGTCCAGTTATAACAACAGGTCCTTTGGATCTTCTTATCAGAAACCACCAGTCTCAGGAGAGCAAATTGGAAGCTACGGTTGACAGAGTGTTAAAGCAGCATCAGCAGATGACTGTGAACTTCAATGGAAAGATAGATGCTCTATACACCAACCTCAACACAAAGTTTGAGACTTTAAGCACTCATGTCAAGAAGCTGGAGAACCAAGTGGTCCAAACAAGTGAGGCCATTAGGAGACATGAGAGCTTGATAAAGGAAAAGGAGGAAGCCAGTCACAAACAACCACGTCAGTGCACTGATAGGTGATGATTTTTGGCAAGAGGTAGAGAGAGAACAGCTCCAAGAGGGAGAGTTCTGTGTGGAAAGTGCCATGTCTTTCGGCAGTTCACACTGGTGTCGATCGACGCCCATTACTGAACATCGATCAATGATACCCTCAGAGTCTGTAGCATCGTGCGAGTATTCTACCATCGATCGACGGAAAGAAGTCAACAGCGATCGACGATGAGACGAAAACATCGATCGATAGCGAGCAATCAACATCGATCGACGGTCTTCGACAGCAGCACCGATGCGACTTCCACCCATAAATGCGAGCTTATTGGTCAGACCTACGAGTACCATGGAGAATCCAGGACAGAAATCCAACACACTTGAGCCAGTGATGACAGACAGGCGCCCCAGAAGAAAGCAAAAGATTCCAAAACATCTGCGCAGAGAAGCAACTGACAAAAGAGTTTTAAAATTCCTTTAGATACTTTATTCGATGAAGCTTATTATACTCACAGGTTGTGGATGTTTTTTAGGGAATCCAGAGAGACAGATGAGGACATAGAACACATGTTTCTTGGCCTCAGAGAAAAATGAAGCAGGGGATAACACTTACAAAGAAAACTGATCTTGGGATGTTCGTGATACCATGCTTTGTCAAGGGCCACGAATACTCCAATGCCCTCGGCGATACTGGATCAGCGGTCAGCATCATGCCTAGAGTTATGGAAGAGAAGCTGAGCCTGAAAGTGGAGCCTTCTAGTTATTCATTCACTTTTGTGAACTGCTCCAGAGTGAACTTAGGAGGGATAGCTAGAGATGTCCGATTGCAGATTCGCAATACCTTAGTCCCAGTAGACTTCCACGTGATGGATATCAAGATAGACTGGAACTCTTCCTTGCTACCTGGAAGAAAATTCATGGCCATAGTGGGAGCTATCTGCGACATGATGACAAACATGTTTTATTTATTCTTAATAGATTCAAATAATTTCTATGAACCTGTTAAAACTAAGAACAAAGCTGCTCTTATCAAGGTTGATAAAAATGCAGGACTTATAGCCACATGTTTCTGTGACTACAAGCATGAAGAGGAGTCAGATGATGGAACGTCGATCGACAATGATATAGCCTATTTATTACCAGTTTTAGGCCATGTTATAGGCTCTATTTAGAATCTATTATGTGTGTCTAGGCTGTATTTTAGAGTATTTACAGGTCAAAGAACATTTTGAAAATATATGAAATACTTGGAGCTTTTAAAGCATCTTAAAGAGAAGAACCCGTAGCTGATCATTTAGAGAGTTGACAAAGCCATCGATCGATGGAACACACTTGGCGTCGACCGATGATCTAAGCTCGAGAGCAATAGATGTAGCACACTTGCCATCGATCGATGATCAAAGCCCAAGTTAGAAAGACAAAAATGCCCTAGACGAGTTTTGACCTAATTTTAGGGCTTTATGTTTATGTCTTGAGAAAAACCTAACTAGGATCTCGATGATAGGACATTGACAACTACGGGAGTAGGTTTTGTGCCATAATAGATTCTGTTGAACTAGGATGTTAGGCACATGCGAGAGCTGGTCTAATAAGTCTGGTGAACTTATCAAATCTCGCCCGTACTTCCTTCTGATTTCACCGTCGATCGACACCAGGCCTTAGCCGTCGATCGATGGTCGTTCCTTTTGCTCGCATACGAGATTTGGAGTTAAAAAGATCAGAATAGTTAACATTTGAGTTCTAGAATATTTACATTTCCGTGCTTCCTATCCACTGTAATTCATTAAGCTTGAAACCCAAGATCTAGCATATTTACATCTAAATAGAATATTTCCATATTTGCATTAGTAGCATATTTCCATATTACATCTTACTACTTGACAATGAATATTTCCTTAATCTGATTATTTACTATCAATATATATATATATATATATATATATATATATATATATATATATATATATTTTACCTAGTTTAGTCTTTAGAAATAAAAAATCTATTGTGTGCCTTTGTTCTCCATGGATTCAATCCCTAAGTACTACACCTGATCTCTCTTGGCAAGAGTATTATTGAGTGTGTAAAGATTAGTGTTAATTTGACAGTTGATTGTTTAGGATATTTATTATCCTGGTAGAACAAAATACACCGTATCAAATTTGGCACCATTGCCGGGGAGCATAAATCGCCATTAGATTTAATTTCTAGGATTTAGTCTAGGTTTGATACTGGTTAGGGATGAGAACGGAGACCTGCGTGACCTTGACGGTCACCTATGTAATGCAGCAGGTCAAAAGATAGATGATTAGGGGACTATAATCCCTGATGCAGAAGCAGAAACTGGTGCTGCAGAATCTCAACCTGAAGCTAATGCCCAAGTTGCTCAGAGAACACTGGCTGACTACAACCGTCCAGGTCAGTACTACGCCAACAGATCCGCCATTCTTCCTCCAGCTTTTCAGAGACACGATTTTGAAATCAAGCCCGCCTTCTTCGGACTTGTAGCATAGACACCCTACCATGGGCTGCGACATGAGCACCTTATTGATCATCTGGAGCGATTTGAGGATCTAGTGACTGCCATTAAAGCCAATGGAGTCCCTGATGATTATCTTTTTTGCAAGCTCTTCAAGTACTCACTTGCTGGAGAAGCTTCATATTGGCTCAAGTAGTTAACACCAGGATCCCTGACATCCGGGATTGACATCAAAAATGCTTTCATGCACAACTTATTTGATGACACAAGGGCAGAAGACCTGAGAAGCAAGATTGCCACCTTTTCACAAGACCCTTCAGAAACTCATGGATTAGATTCAAATCATACCAGAGAGATTGTCAACATCATGGGTTCAACAAAGTGCAGCTTCTCAGCACTTTCTTTAGAGGTATTAGATTACAGTACCAAATGGCTTTGGACACATCCAGTGAAGGAAATTTCAGCACCATGAGTCCTACAGAGGCTACAAGGTTGATTGAGAATCTGGCATCCAGAAGTAGCACCAAGAACACAAACATTGAGAGGAAAAAATCAACTCCAGCAATGAGCAAGGAGCAGATTGAAGAAGTCAAGGCAAAATTGGATAGTGTTCAGAAGTTTCTCAGGAAGCAGGTCACCTTTGCAGAAGTGGAAGCAATGGAGTCTAGACATGATGAGATCGAAGAGGATGTGAACTACGTTGATGGGAATGGTTTCCTAAGTCAAGAGAATCAAGGTTTCAACAGAAACTCCTATGGGAATGGTCAAATGAGTAAGTTTAATCAGAGTTCACTGCGAAGGCCCTTCAACAAAAACATAGCCTATGGGTCTTCCTACCACCAGAACCCTCCTCCAGAAGCTCAAGGAAGCAAGATTGAAGCAATGGTTGACAGAGTTTTAGAGGACAAAAAAGATGACAGTGGATTTCAATGGAAAGATAGATGGATTGTACCTCAACCTCAACACCAAGTTCAAAAATCTCAACATCCACGTGAAGAATCTAGAGAATCAGGTGATGCAGACAAGTGAAACTATTAGGAGACATGAGAGCCTAATCAAGGAGAAAATAGAGGCTGGAAAGAGTCACCTCGTCAATGCATTGACTGATGACAATTTTTGGGTAGAAGTCAAGAGAGAAAGGTTGCAAGAGAGGGATTCCCGTGTGGAAAATTCGAGATCGTCCGACAGGTCGCACATGCATCGATCGACACAGGTCAAGGCGCATCGATCGACAGCACCCATGGAGTTAACAGAACTGGGAAAACCCTCAACCACCGATCGACGGGAGATTGTAGAATCGATCGATGGTTTCCCGCAACAAAATGTGTTCATCTACCGAAAGTCACGAATATGACAACTCCAAAGCAGAGGATCATTCTGAAAAAGAAAAATGATCTTGGGAAGTTCGTGATTTCATGCTTGATTAAAGGTCACGAGTTTCCAAATGCCCTCTGTGACATTGGATCATCAGTGAGCATCATACCCAGAGCAATGGCAGAAAAGTTGAATCTGAGAGTGGAGCCTTTCAGTGATTCATTCGTTTTTGTGGATTGCTTCAAAGTGGATTCAAGGGGTATTTGTAGAGATTTCCTACTGCAGATTCAGAATGTCCTAGTCCCTATAGACTTCCATGTTATGGATATCCAGCTCAATTGGAACTCTTCACTACTACTTGGGAGAGCATTCATGGCTACCGTGGAGCCATCTGAAGTATGAAGCAAAACAAGTTGTATATATCCCTAATTGATCAAAACTTTTTCTATGAACCTGTTAAGAATAAGAGCAAGGCTACCCTGATTGAGTTTTCTAATGATGCAGAACTTGTGTCCACATGTTTCTACAATTATGAGTTCAAGGAGGAGCCTGAGGATGGAGCATCGATCGACACCCAATCCAGAGCACCGATCAACGCGTTTGCTGTTCAGCAATCGGTCGACACCTACACTATGTTATCAATCGACGGCCTCACCCCAAAAACGACCAACACCTGCCATGCAGATAGCAATAACATCCCAGCCTACCTCGAGTACGACGAAGACTACAAAGAGGAAGAGCTAATCGAGTACCGTTGTACTGCAATGGAAGAGGCTGGTGTCTTCCAAATTTCCCACCAATTCCGGAAATCAACATAGATCAACGACAACCATTCACCATCGATCGATACTGATCAAGAAGCAGAGTCCGAACTAGATTCCGTTGATAGCAGAATGCCTATAATGGCCAATGGAGCTGGAAATCTGTTTGGGCAACAACTTGGTAATCAAGAATCGATTGACGGCCACCATACACCATCGATCGATGGAGAAGGAGAGCTGATTGAATATCATGACCTAGTATCAGACTACGCCATATGGGCGAAAGTGGATAGACGCGCATCGATCGACACACAACATTCAGAGTCGATCGACATAGAGAAGCAGAAGATCGAGCCGATCCGTAATATTCCATACACGTCTACACATCTTAGATCTATCGACAACAGACAGCGTGCATCGATCGACAGTACTCTTCCAAAGTTCCACAAACTTTGTACTTCAACTGCCTACTATCCGGAGAGTTCAGCATTGATCGATAGGACACACCCAACATCGATCGGCGACTGTATTGAGCATGACACAAGAGCTTATGATGCTGAAGGCAGAAGAATTTTCCGTTGGGAAACGAAAGATGAGTATGGCATCTACAGAGATGAGAATGGTAATGCACGAGCTACAAACGGAAGAGTAGTGAATGTGCAAGCTGAAGACATCAGACAGTTCTAAAGAAAGCTACTATGTTTGAGCATAGCTACATATGTCTACCAGAACATGCAGCAAGGATCAGTATGTCTATGGAGAATCAAAGGACATACATCAGAGAAGAGACTGATGATATTGTGCATGAGGTCTACAAAGCTCAAGAGATGTCACTGGATGAATTCTACACAAGGCTTGATGATGTCTACTATCCTATAGACAGATGCCTTACCAGTTTGACTACACACATGGATGAGATGAAGCAAGATTTGGATACTATACAAAGACATCATGCGATCAGGCCAAATGAACGAGCATCGATCGACGGCACCCTATGACCGTCGATCGACACTGAAGCCAACATAATAAGACAGCAGTAGAAACACAATTGGAAGATAGGTTTGATGAGATTTCTTTTTCTCAGAGCCTAATGAAGGAAGATATTTCTCAACAGTTGGAAGATATATCTGAGACTATAACTGCAAGACTTAGAATGCTACAGCGCAATATTGAGAACGTACAAAGAAGAATGCATTCAATGGAGGTTGCTAGAGAGGTTACAAAGAATGAGAAAACCAGAAATGATGAAGCAATGAAGTGATTTATTGGTACATGGTTTCAGATGAGCAGAGAAGACGTAGACACTTCTTTTCCAAGTGTTGATCCACCTCCATACTAGTCAGAAAGTTCAAACGTCGAGCTTAAGACTATAACCAAGCGCTGAGTGGGAGGCAACCCACTGTTTATTAAGTTTTAATTATTTTTCTTGATTATATTAGTCTAATTTCGGATTTTATTATACTATTACAGGTTTTTAAAGAAAAAAGAACATGAGTCTGCAAAAAGCATTGATCGACACATGATCATTGTCGATCGATGGACCAACCTAAGCATCGATCGATTAATGGCTGGCCAGATGGATCGACAAAGCAACCACAATATCGATCGATCGCCACTTAACTGTGTCGATCGATGATCACCATCAACAAGCAGGTATACTACTTTCCTTTATGAAATTGTATCCTTATGGTTTATTTCCTTCACCAATCTCGGACTAAATAACGCTGGTGATAGTGTTGTTTAAGTCTGGGGGAGGTTTACTAATATTGTTTCCTATTTTGAGTTTTATACTTATAAAAAAAAAGAAAAAGTAGAAACTTACAGGTCAGACATCGATCAACACAATAGAGTCACCATCAGTCGACAATGGATCGCGACCATCGATCGATACTGAATACCTCACATCGATCGACACTCTATTACAGAGTCTGGTATCGAGTTTCTTACTTAAACTACTTACTTATGATTTATATTTTTTCTAACCAATCCGAGGCGGATTACACTAGGGACAATGTAATTTAAGTTTGGGGGAGGTTCACTAACGTTATTTGATTTGTTTTGTGATTTATTTGCTATATATATAAGTTTTTCAAAAAAAAAAAAAATTCTTGAGCCAAAAGGGGATTATGATCAAAATTTATTATTGACTAACCACACTTTAGCACAATTTTTAGAAGGTTATTTGCAAAGATTACTAGAGATACTAAAGTGGATCATCCTGCCACTATATCACACTTGCTTAGAAAGTTTGAAGGAACCAAAGCTGATTTCCAACACTAATCCTTACATTATCAGCTTGCTTTGGGGCTTGGTATACACTGGATCGGGTTCCTTATGCAAGTCTGTAGGTACAAGTCATTGCACATTTGGTTCCCTTCTCTCTCTCTCTTCATCATCTACTTAAAAGCTTAAAAGATTGAGATAATTTCCCAAGATACAGAGGGGTAAGTACATTACCAATGACCCTACTATTCTAATTAAAAGGAATGATCACACATTGTTGGAAGCACGGGGTAGGTAAATTACCTATGACCCCATTATTCGCCTACAACTTTGCCCAAAAAAAAAAAAAAAAAAATAAATAAAAGAATAAAATGGCATCATTGAGATCTAAAAAGATTCAGAGAAGAGAGAAAAAAGGAAGAAAAGGATCAGAGAAGACTTTGTACCTAGTTGTTCAGATACTTGCAGTGGCAAGAATCCATGTGTCCTTTGATCGATACTCCCAAGGTAAAGCATACACCTTAATTTTGTGCAAGGAAATGAGATCTGTAGAGGGGCGAGTCAAGCTAGTATTTGCTAAGTTGTTGGTAGAATGAATTTGGTTGCTATACTGGGATAGAGTATATAAAGTTTCTCTGTGATTGACTTGATAGGATGTGGTTGCAATAAAGTATGGTGATAGTTATACTTAGATATTATGTGAGTCCCCACTTTTCAACCCAAAGGTTAAGTCTGGGGAAGTTGATATAGCCTATTTATTACCAGTTTTAGGCCATATTATAGGCTCTATTTAGAGTCTATTATGTGTGTCTAGGCTATGTTTTAGAGTATTTACAGGTCCATGAACGTTTTGAAGATATATGAGATACTTGGATCTTTTGGAGCATCTTGAAGAGAAGAACCCGTAGCTGATCATCTAGGGAGTCGACAAAGCAATCAATCAATGGAACACACTTGGCGTCAACCGATGATTTAAGCTTGAGAGCAATTGATGTATCACACTTACCATTGATCGATGCTCAAAGCCCAAGTCAGAAAGACGAAAATGCCATGAACGAGTTTTGACCTAATTTTAGGGCTTTATATTTATTTGAGAAGACAAAGGACAAGACACACATTAGACAAGACATAGTTTTTACAGAGCATTTTAGTTCTAGTCATTTTGTATTAGGAGAGAAAGGAGAGACTCCTTCACAGTCCTTCTGGAACTCCGTTGGTTTTTATAATTTATATTTCATATCTATTCTATTCATCTATGATTTATGTGACAAAGATCATATTTGTGTAGTTACTAATTAGATTTAAGGTTGAATGATAGCAATCAGGGATTAGACCAAAAATAGGATGACTAGGTTAAATTAATATCCATCAATTGAGTTGTTCTTAATGCTTGCATTCTAGAGTAGCTAACTAGGATCTCGATGATAGGACATCGACAACTACGAGAGTGGGTTCTGTGCCAGAATAGATTCTGTTGAACTAGGCTGTTAGTCATATGGGAGAGCTGGTCTAATAAGTTTGGTGGACTTATCAATTCTTGCCCATACTTCCTTCTGATTTCACCATCGATCGACACCAGGCCTTAGCCGTTGATCGATGGTCGTTGCTTTTGCTCGCATACTAGAGTTGGAGTTAAAAATGTCAGAATAGTTAACATTTGAGTTCTAGAATATTTACATTTTCGTGCTTCATATCCACTATAATTCATTAAGCTTGAAACCCTAGGTCTAGCATATTTACATTTATATTTACATCTAAATAGAATATTTCCATATTTGCATTAGTAGCATATTTCCATATTGCATCCTACTACTTGACAAGGAATATTTCCTTAATCTGATTATTTACTATCAATATATATATTTACCTAGCTAAGTCTTTAGAAATAAGAAATCTATTGTGTTCCTTTGCTCTCTGCGAATTTGATCCCTAAGTACTACACATGATCTCTCTTGGCAAGAGTATTATTGAGTGTGTTAAGATTAGAGTTATTTTGACAGTTGATTGTTTAGGATATTTATTACCCTGCTAGAACAAAACCCCACGTCAGACACCCAGCCCAAAACATCGATCAACACTCACCAACAACAAGCGATCGATACCCACCCTTAAACATCGATCAACACTGACCATCCAGACTCAGACAATGGTCGAGCAACGCAGGAGTATGACGAGGATTACTGGGAAGAACAACTCATTGAATACCACAGTCTCGCCTTGGAGGAGGCAGGTTTCATTGCCACGTGCTTCTTTGATCTCAACCTGATCGAGGACCCTAAAAGACATGCATCGATCGATACCACACCTCCACCATCGATCGATGGTCACAACGATCAGACATCGGTCGACAATAAACCTCAACCATCGACTGACACTACTGCCAGAGATCAGAATGATGAAGACAGTTAGGAGGATACTGTCTACACAGGGGAGAAGCACAGTGAACATACAACAAAACCGTACCCAGAAAAAGCAGCTGAGCACGATGCATACGAGTTCTAGAAGTCTAGAGGTTTCAGCCGGTTGAACAACAAAGATGATCCAGCATCGATCTACGCCCACACGCCGACATCGATCGACTGTCTTACCGAATATGGATCTAGAGCTTTCAACAGTTACAACCGACGCATGTTTACATGGGAGATAAGAGATGAGTATGGCGTCTACATAGATGAGAATGGCAATGCACGAGCCGTTGATGGAAGGATCATCGATGTATCTAAGGAGTACATTAGAGAGATCCTTGAGAGAGCCAACTTGCACGAGAAAACTCATCTATGTTTACCAGAGTCTGCAACAAACACTCCGAGAACCAGACAAGAGAGATCAACATACAAAAAAGAAGAAGTTGATGAATTGGTACATGGAATCTACAGAGCCCAAGAGATGATGATGTATGAGTACTACAAGAGGCTTGATGAACTGTACTTCCCATTCAACAACAGTATTGGCGGTTAACCACGTGCATGGAAGAATTGAGGCAGAAAGTTGACTACGCTCATCAGGATAGACATGAGCAACATTCGATTGGAGCAGTCAGCTCGGCATCATCAACGACATCTCTACGCCATCGATCGATGGGCAACCAAAAGCATTTTGACAGAGTCTAGTGATCGAGTCCTTATTGGAGGACAACTTGACGAATTTTATATTTCCCAAGATTGGATGAGGAACTATATCATTGAGAAATTGGAGAACTATACAGAGCCTACGGATGCCATAGTCAACATGCTAATGGGATGTATTTAGAAGCTCCAAGAAAGGTTGAGTAGAATGGAGACTGCCAAGCAAAAATCAGACAACAAGAGAACCATATGAGAAGAAACTGTAAGAAGCTTCACCAGTGCATGGTTTCAGACGGACAAAGAGTATGTGGATACTTGCTTTCCACAGTGGCTCGATGAACAACCCAAGTAGTCCACATGTCCAAACGCCGAGCTAAAGACTATAACCAAGCGCTGAGTGGGAGGCAACCCACTCTTTAGTAAGTTTTCATTTGTTTTTTATTATGTAGTTACTAATTACCTTTTATTCACTTATCTTAGGTTTTTGTGGAAAGGAGTAAGATTCGAAGTCACCATCGATCAACATCACCAACTCAAAATCGATCAATACCATCTATTCACCATCAGTCAATACATATCACTCACCATCGATCGACACCCTTAACAAAGTTTGGTAAAATCGACTTTCTCCAAACCTTTTCTATATGATTTAGTTTTTTAGTTTTTCACTTACCAAACCAGACAGGATACACTGAGGAAAGCGTAATTCAAGTCTGGGGGTTACTGATGATCTATTTTGAGTTTCTACTTGTTATAGTTTTTTTGTTTTCAAATTTTTTTTATTGAGTCAAGAGGGGATTATGATCATAACCTTAGCTATTTACTAACCTCACTGTAGCACCATTCTTAGAACTTTTGATTACAGAGATTACTAGAGGTACCAAAGTTGATCTACCTGCCATTAGACCACACTTAGTTAGAACATTTGAAGGAACCAAAGCTGATCTCAAACCTAATATTGATGAATTCGCTTGCTTTGGGGTTTGAGATACATCAGATCGGACTCCTTCTGCAGATATATAAGGACCAAATTAAAAAAATAAATAAAAAATTAATAAAGATTCAGAGAAGAGAGTAAAGAGGCAAGAAAGGGATCAAAAAGATAATTGTATCTAACCATGCAGGTTTGCAGGAGTTGAATACATGTGTCCATTGATCGATATTCCCAAGGTAAAGCATACACTTTAGTTTTATGTTATAAAGTGAGATCAATAGAGGGGTGAGTCAGATTAGTATTTGTTGAGTTGCTGGCAAATGGAGATGGTTGATACACTAGGATAAGGCATATAAAGTATCTCTTAGGTTAGCATTATTTGATGTGGTTGCAACATAGTGAGGTGATAGTTATGCTTTATATTATGTAAGTCCCCACCATTTTCAAACCTTTTTCACAGGCCACCTTTATTTTCCTTGAGGACAAGCAAAAGGTTAAGTTTGGGAGAGTTGATATGCCTTGATCTTTACCAGTTTTTGACTGCCATTTGGGCTCCGTTTGGAGTTTACTTTGTGTGTCTACACTGTGTTTTTGAGTCTTTACAGGTCCATGTACATTCCTGAGCATTATGGAGACTATGGAACTTACCAGAGCATTCATAGGATTATCTTGTAGCTGCTCACGTTCAGCTAAGTACAAGTTGATGGTCAAGCATCACCATCGATCGACAGTGCACCTTGGTGTCGATCAATGGCCCACTTGCAGAGTAATGGCCGACTTCAAGCTCAAGTTAGAGATAAATTATGAGAATGCCCCTGGGCGAATTTTGACCTAGTATTTATAATCTTGCCACCTGTTTAAGCAAACACACACAACCTTAGACTTTTCTTTACCGCTTTCTGTTTTTACACCACTTCTAGTTTATGGGAGAAGATTTGAACTCCTTCAGAGATCTGTATTGGAACCCCAGTTTATTATCTATGCATTCTATTCAGTCTTTCATCTTCTTTATGATTATGTCTGAGTAGTTTCTTTTGTTAAATTTAGGGTCAATAATAGCATAGATGAGTTAGTCCAAAAATATGATTGCTAGGATGAATTGATATCAATTTTTGGAATTATTCTTACTGCTTGTGACTAGAGTAGCTAACTAGGAACTTAATCATAGGATATAGACAACCGCGAGAGCGAGTTCTGTACCAGAAATAATACCACATAACTAGGTTATTAGATACATGCGAGAGCTGGTCTAGAGAGCTTAATAGGTGATACTTCCTGTTGTTAACATCGATCGATGGACCATCTTTATCTGCATACGAGAGTTGGGTTTAAGGACTTACCAACTAGTTAATTATAAGCCTTCTCATATTAGTATTCCCATGCATCTTATCCATTATAACTCGCTTAATAGAAAACCCTAAGTCTATCATACTTTCCATATTGCATATTTATCATTTATTTTAAGATAATTTTGTTTTCACATCATAAATCACTACTATATATATTATTGCCTAGCTTAACATTAGGAATTTAGAAATCTATTGTGTGCCCTAGCTCTCTGTAGATTCGATCCCTAAGTACTACATCTACCTCTCTTGGCAAGAGTAGTTTTTGTAGGGTTAATTGGATAGATTTTATTGTTAGGAACATACCCTTAACCATCACGACCTGTCAGATAGTGACCCAGCGAATGAGATAGACGATTCTCTAGATCACTGCTACCCAAGTTTTGCAGTTGACACTGCTATATCCCCAAGAAGGAAGATCAGTGTAGTGCAGCCTGATGAGTATGGAGTATACATAGATGAAGATGGCAATGCACAAGCACTGGATGGAAGGATCAACAATGTTTCTGAAGAAGATATAGAAGCAATATTGGAGATAGCTGATAGATATGTAGGGAAGTATCTGAGTTTACCACAGTATGAAGGATGTTTTCAGATTCCTGGACTTCATCCTCCACCCTCAAAAGAAGAAGATAAATACACTAGAGATGAAGTCATGGAGATCATGAAGAAAGCAATGACTGATCAAGATAAGATGTATGAGAAGATGCATCAGACCATGGACAGACTCTTCTACCTTCTCCACAACAGCATTGCATGGATAAGCAAAACAATGGAGGAGCTGCAGCAGAAAATAGAATATACAGAATGGATCATCCAGAGGCAGCAAGATCACAGAAGCAGAGGTGAAAAAGAAATCAAGAGTTTTGTTGGTACCTGGTTTGAGATAAGTAAAGAACATGTATACACTTGTTTCCCAACAAGTTGTCACCTACCTCCATACTAGCCAAACAACCTCGAAAACGTCAAGCTAAATGACTATAACAAAGCTCCGAGTGGGAGGCAACCCACTTTTAGGTAAGTTTTAGTTTTAGTTTTATTTTAAATGTTATACTGATTTTTCGCATTTATTTATTTCAGGAAAAGATGAAGAAAAAGTGATGACACTGTAGCTGCGACATCGAGCGACAAAGTAGCAGAAACATCGATCGACACCGAATCAGAAACGAGGTTCACCACTGTAGCAGAGGTACTGTTCATAAAAAAAGATCAAATGAGACGATTGCTCTAGACATCGACCGATGATACCTGGTCGATACCGTTTGACAGTACACCACGAGCAACGATCGGCAGACACTTGACTGTGTAGATCGACACTGGCATTAGCGAGCAGAAAATATCGTTTTCCATGTTTAATTACGTCCTTATGATTTATTTTCTCACCAAATTTCAACTAAATAAACACTGGGGACAATATTGTTTAAGTCTGGCGGAGGTTTACTGATATTTGTCTTGTCTTTTGAGTTTTATTTGCTTTTTATTGATTTTTATTGAGTCAAGAAGGGGATGATAAACTTTTTCAGTTTTTACTTATTATCTAACCACTCTCTAGCATCATTCTTAGATTTACTAACTGCAGAGTGTACTAGAGATACCTAAGTGGATCATCTGCCATTCATATCCACACTTTCTGAGAATGTTTGAAGGAACCAAAGCTGACCTCCAACCTAATTGGACTTAATTTGCTTGTCTTGGGGCTTGGCATACACTGGATCAGGTTCCTCTTGCAAGTCTGGAAGGTAAAAGTTTGTGTGCAGAGTGGTAGGAAAATTTCCTGAAAGATGCAGAGGGGTAGGAAAATTTCCTATGACCCTATTATTCTAATTCATACAGGAATGATCAAACATTGATGGAAGCGAGGGATAGGTAAATTACACGTGACCCCATTCTTCGCCTACACTTCATCAAAAAGAGAGAAAAAGAAAGATAAAATTTGAAATGAAGGTGAACAAGATGGACTGCATCAGAATCACTGTTGATTGGAATGAGATAAAAAGATTCAGAGAAAAGAGAAAGAGGGAAGAAAGGGATTAGAGAAGACTACATGTTGGTCCAGATACTTGATGGAGTTGAGTCCATGTGTCCTTTGATTGATACTCCTAAGGTAAAGTCTACACTTTTTTATATGTAAGAAATGAGGTTAGTAGAGGGGTTAGTCAGACACTATTAGCTAAGTTGTTGGTTAGATGGATTTAGTTGCTAAGCTAGGATAAGGTACATAAAGTACCTATAAAGTTAAAACTGATTTGATGTGGCTTCAAAATTGTAGAGGTGATTGTAGTGAGTTTAAAATTGTGTAGTCAAACCACTTTCATTTAGACTACTATTGGTTTTGCTTGAGCACAAGCAAAAGGGTAAGTTTGGGGGTATGATATACCATGGATTTTACCCACTTTTAGCCATGGTATATGAGTATTTTAGGATATATTTATTATGCTTTGGAATCTTTTTAGCATATTTACAGGTTCATGAGTGTTTTGGAGGAAAGTGGTGATTTTGGGGTATTTCAGAGATTAAGATAAAAGAAGCTCGTAGCTGACCATCGAAGCAGTTTAGAGTCGATATTTAGAGTCGACCATTGATCGACAGACATCACCTGTTGTCGATCGACAGCAAAGCGTGCAAGACACAACTTGGTTTCCAGCCGACTTAAAGGCCAAGTCCCACTTATTTATGAGATTACCCCTGACCGACTTTAACTTAGCATTTATATGCTTTGCCATTGTTCTTGGCAAAGAGACGCTTTCATACTTTCTTATTTTCCAAAACAAACATATCTAGGGTTTTTAGTAGTTGGAGAGAAGATCCAAGACTCCTTCAGAATTTTGTATTGGAACTCTAGTTTTCTTACTCTATTATATTTATGCAATTTGCTATTATGATTTACTTTGCTATGTCAGTGTAATTCACTTGTTAGATTTAGGGTTTGAATAGGTTATGAAGGATTAGCCAAACTATAGAACTGCTAAGGTGATAGACTCCTTCAAGGAATTTCTATTAATGCTTGTGTTCTAGAATAGCTAAATAGAACCCTGAATTTAGGATTGTAGACAACTACAATTGTAGGTTCTGAATAGATTGCCTTGAGCTATGATTGCTAGAAAACGCGACAGCTGATCTAGTAAACTCTAGTGAACCTATCGATCAACTTTCTAAATCTTGTCTAATCAACCATCGATCGACGCTCTTACCATAGCATCTGTCGACGTTCAATCCGTATCAAAACGCGACAGCTGAGGTATTGTACTTAGTCAATATGATTGATTCACAGCGGAACCTAGAATACTTTCACATAATAAATCAAGTTCTAGGATTGATAACCTAAGTATTCTCTATCACTATAATCTTGATTACCTAAACCCTAGATCTAGCGTTTTCGATAATTTTTTACAACCTTAATAAAATTCAACTGAACAACTGTCTTGTTCATTTTGCTTGCTTTATTTTACTGATTTACAACCTATTTACCTAGCTTAATCACTGCTGATTAGGATCTATTGTGTGCCCTAGGTCTTTGTGGATTCGATCCCTAAGTACTACAGCTGAACCTCTTATTTCAGAGAGTAAAAATCACTCCTAATGGTAAACTGAGTGATATCACAATACCAAATAAATGTAAGGTAGAATCACTGCCGAGTTCTGAGATTAATCATGTCAAATAAGCGTTGATTCCAGTATAAACAGAGTATATGACTAGTTAAGATGTGGAGGCGGCGTGATCCTATCAATCCCATGCCAATCTGAGATGACAAGGCCTGCAAGAAAACATAATGAAGAGCTTTATGGACCATAAAACATCACATACGGCGACCAAATGCATCCACACGAATTATTTCAAACAATTTGGTTTAAGGAATTGACGGCCGTTTATTTTTTCTAGTTAATTAGGAGTTACAATGGTCAATAATAGAAAGCTAGAGTTTTAATGGGTCAAACTTTAGTTGAGAGTTATGATGGGACCGTTAATTTGACGTGATTTGTTATTTTCGGGTGTTTTGTCGTTTTCTACATCAGTTTCCATTTAATTTTATACATGAAAAAATGCTAAAAATATACCAGAGGGGTCCCATGCAAACCTACAAAGAATGTCCAACAAAAGGGTTATATAGAAGAAACGAGAGTCATGTACTAATGGGTGCGATCATACCAGCACTAATGCACCAGATCTCATAAGAACTCTGCAGTTAAGCGTGCATGGGCGAGAGTAGTACTAGGATGGGTCACCTCCTGGGAAGTCGTCGTGTTGCACCCTTATTTTCAATTTGAAACGGTCTCAACTTTGAAACCTCATAACTTTTGAACCGTGAGGAACTACGCCGGCCATAGAACCATTTCAGAAAGCCCCCCAAACCATCAAGGCCAGTGAAAAGGCCTTACGTTTTTTGAGCCCAAATTTAGCCGTTTTGAGCCTCAAACAGGCTGTGAGACATTACAAACCGTAAATTAGACGCGATTTGGTATTTCTAGGTATTTTTGTCGTTTTCTACATCAATTTCCATTTAATTTTATGAATGACAAAATGCTAAAAATATATAAAGGGGGTCGGTCCCACGCAAATCTACAAAGAATGTCTGACAAAAGGGATTATAGAAGAATTGAGACTCATGTACTAACGTGTGTGATCATACCAGCACTAATTCACCGGATCCCATCATAACTCTGCAGGTAAGCGTGCTTGGGTGAGTAGTACTAGGATTGGTGACTGTTTTAAAATTTGAAACAGTCTTAACTTCGAAACTACATAACGTTTGAACCGTGAGGAACTATGCCGGCCATAGCACCATTTCTGAAATCCCCCAAAACCATCATGGCCAGTGAGTAGGCCAGACATTTTTCGATCCCAAATTCAGCCGTTTTGAGCCTCAAAATGGCTATCAAACATTACGGACCGTAAATTAGACACGATTTGTTATTTCCGGTTGTTTTTGTTGTCTTCTACATCAATTTTCATTTAACTTTATGCATGACAAAATGCTAAAACAATAATAAGGGGATCCCATGCAAATCCACAAAGAATGTCTGACGAAAGGGATATATAGAAGAATCGAGAGTCATGTACTAACGGGTGCGGTCATACCAGCACTAATGCACCGGATCCCATCAGAATTCTGCAGTTAAGTGTGCTTGGGCGAGAGTTGAACTAAGATGGATGACCTCCAGGGAAGTCCTCGTGTAGCACCCCTTTTTACTTTTTTTTTATCAATTCAAAACCCCATAACCTTTGAACCGTGAGAAACTACGCTGGCCATATAACCATTTCGGAAAGCCCCCGAAACCATCAAGGCCAGTGAATAGGCATGACGATTTGAGTCTCAAACATGCTGTGAAACATTACAGACCATAAATTAGACGCGATTTGTTATTTTTGGACTGTAAAACAAGGGTTTTACCATTAAAATCAAAAAAATCCACAACAATAAAAAAATGTAAAAATATAAAATATAATAACATTATCTAAACATTAGTAACTTAAATTTTCAAAATTAGCATTTTAAAAACTTATGAAAATAGATGAGTTTGATTTTTTTTAAAATCAACATTATATATGTATAAATTGAAAATGTAAAAAAATAGAAAATATAATAAAAATTATCTAAAGATTTACTGGTAGTAGTGTTTTTTTCTTACCAGCACTAGAGATAAACTAATAATCTAAAAAATTAGCAACTAACATTTTCAAAATCACTTCAAATAAATTATGAAAATCGATGAGATAGACTGATTTTAAAATCTATGTTATATGTGGGAGTTAAAACCCACAATTATAATTTTAATGTCAATAGAGTAAGGTTTACTATGAGATATTAGTTGGTAGTGATGCGACGCTGGTCCTTCGTTGGCCTCTATTTTGGGGGCAACGAAGTTGGTGAAGCGAAACACTCTCAAGCAAAGAGAGGCCTTAGGAAAACTCCCTCGAGTTCTCCAGAAGGGTTACAGTTTATTTTGGCTCTAATCCTCCATTTCGATAATTTTTATTATATTTTCTGGCTTTTGACACTTTTTAATTTATACATATATAATGTTTATTTTTTAACAAATCAGTCTCATATATTTACAAAAAAATATATTAAAATGCTAATTTTGGAAAGAGAAATGGTCTTATATAGCCCTAAATTTTTTTTTCTCACAAATATAGTCTCCAAGAAGCAAAATGACCAAAATATTTTATTAAAGAGGTAAATATACACTTATGACCCTAGGGTTAATTAATTTAGACTTAATTTTTAGAGTTAAAGGGTTAAATGTTTGGATTGAGGTTTAAAAGTTTTAAAATAAAAAATATTAAAATTTTGAAAATAAAATTATAAAAAAACTTCATTAAACATTTTCAAATTTTAAAAAGAAACTAAAAAATTGAAATATTTTTTGTGAAAAAAATTATTATAGAAAAGTTTGAATTTAAAAAATATAATTCAAAACTATAAAAAAATTTAAATTTTAGTTTTATTTATTTGTATTTTTATATATAGAGTATATAAGTCTTTTTTTTGCTTTTTCAATAAAACATTTTAGTCATTTTCTTCTTTAGAGGCTCTTTTGTGATAAAATCTTAAAAATGAGTTATTTGAGAGAATTGCCGTTTTGAAATTTTAAGTTACTATTTAGATAATTTCATTATATTTTGATTTTTTTTTTAAAATATATTTTTAATGGTAAAACCTTTGAACTATGTTTAGTTAGTGTAAAAACTAAAAAAAAAACTAAACTAAAGATTTACCGGTCGTAATGGTTCTTTTGATCAGCACTGTAGACAAAAGGTTTAATTCATTATATTAAGTTATTTTGGGGATTTTCCTGTTAAATACTCCCTCCGTTTCAGATTAAGTGTCGTTGTAGAGTAAAATTTTTGTTTTAAAATAAGTGTCATTTTATAGTTTCAATGCAAAATTTATTGATTTTTTATTTTAATCTATTTTTTTATTGGTTGAAATGTAGTTAGGTCTATTGGTAGTTGTGTTTTTATTTTGGAAATAAGCAAAATTAAATGTTTTCTTAATATGTGTGTCCAAGTCCAAAACGACAACTAAAATGAAACGGAGGGAGTACTTAGTTTGAGAGTTTTTACGCGAAACAAACTTAGTTGCGGTATTTTAATGTTAAAAATCCAAATTGAAGTTAAGCTTAAAATTAGATGGTTAAACTAGATGGACAGCTCTTACAAAAAAAAATTCTATGTATTTATATATTAAACAATTTACAATTATGTATAATATTATATATGAAAAATATGGTAACAACAATGATCTCTCTCTCTCTCTCTCTCTCTCTAGTAAGGAATATTCTTTTAAAAATGTAATGTTAAGAAATTCTTTTATTTTTGCAAAAAAATGCCTATATGTTTAACAATTAGATCTGAGGGAAGTTATAACAACTTTTCCAATTAATATGGAACTATATTGAAAACACACATAAATTCAGTTTGTATATAAATTATTTGCATTAATCATGTAGAACATGGTGATAAAGGTTTGCTATATTTTGTTAAAAAATTATAACATTATATCAATTATATAAAGACCATAAAAATCTTGAACTTCCAAATCAAAACCAAATATTTATGGTCAAATTGATGTAGAAAACGATAAAACACCTGAAAATAACAAATCGCGTCAAATTTACGGTCCATAATGTTTGACAGTCTGTTTGAGGCCCAAAACGGCTGAATTTGGCTCAAAAAATTGCCAGGCCTATTCACTGGCCATTATGGTTTTGGGGGCTTTCCGGAATGGTGCTACAGCCGGTGTAGTTCCTCACGGTTCAAAGGTTATGGGGTTTCAAATTGAATACAAAATAAAAAGGGGTGCAACACGAGGACTCCCGGGAGGTCACCATCCGAGTACTATTTTCACCCAAGCACGATTAACTGCGGAGTTATGATGGGATCCGGTGAATTAGTGCTGTTATGATCGCACCCTTTAGTACATGACTCTCGACTCTTCTATATATCCCTTTTGTAAGACATTCTTTGTAGATTTGCGAGGGACCCCCTTGATATATTTTTAGCATTTTGTCATGCATAAAAATAAATGGAAATTGATGTAAAAACGACAAAAACACCCGGAAATAACAAATCGCATATAGTTTACGGTCCGTAATGTTTCACAGCCTGTTTGTGGCTTAAAACGGCTGAATTTGGGCTGGAAAAAACGTCACGCATATTGAATGGCCTTGATGGTTTTGGGGGCTTTCTGAAATGGTGCTATGGCCGGCGTAGTTCCTCACGGTTCAAAAGTTATGGGGTTTCAAAATTCAGACCGTTTCAAATTGAAAAAAATAAATAAAAAGGGTTGCAATAGGAGGTCTTCCCAGGAGGTCACCCATCCTAGTACTAGTCTCGCCCAAGCATGCTTAACTGCAGAGTTATGATGGGATCCAGTGCATTTGTTCTGGTACGATCGCACCAATTAGTACATAACTCTCGATTTTTCTATATATCTCTTTCAGCGGACATTCTTAGTAGATTTGCATGTGACCCCCTTGATATAGTTTTAGCATTTTGTTATGCACAAAATTAGATGGAAATTGATGTACAAAACGACAAAAAACCCAGAAATAACAAATCGCGTCTAATTTACGGTCCGTAATGTTTCACCCTATTAGAGGTTCAAAACGGCTGAATTTTGGTTTTGAAAAAACGTCAGGACTATTTACTGGCCTTGATGGTTTTGGGGGCTTTCTGAAATTGTGGTATGGCCGGTGTAGTTCCTCACGGTTCAAAGGTCATGGGGTTTCAAAGTTGAGACCGATATTCAAATTGAAAAATAAAATAAAAAGGGGTGCAACACGAGGACTTCCCGGGAGGTCACCTATCCCAGTACTACTCTCGCCCAAGCATGCTTAACTGCAGAGTTATGATGAGATCCGGTGCATTAGTTCTGGTATGATCGCACCAGTTAGTACATGACTCTCAATTCTTCTATATATCCCTTTCTTTGTAGATTTGTGTGGGACCCCCTTGAAATTTTTTAAGATTTTTTCATGCATAAAATTAAATGAAAATTGATGTAGAAAACTACAAAAACACCCATAAATAACAAATCGCGTTTAATTTACAGTCAGTTATGTTTCCCAGCCTGTTTGAGGCTCAAAACGGCTGAGTTTCGGCTCGAAAAACAGCTGAGTTGCGGCTCAAAAAACGTCTGGCCTATTCACTGGCCAGTATGGTTTTGGGGGCTTTTTGAAATTATGCTATGGCCGGCGTACTTCCTCACGGTTCAAACGTTATGGGTTTAAAACTTGAGACTGTTTCAAATTGAAAAACAAAATAAAAGGGGGTGCAACACGAGGACTTCCCGGGAGGTCATCTATCCCAATACTACTCTCGCCCAAGCATGCATAACTGCAGAGTTATGACAGAATCCAGTGCATTAGTGTTGGTATGATCGGACCAGTTAGTACATGACTCTCGATTCTTCCATATATCCATTTCATCGGATATTCTTTATAGATTTACGTGAGACCCCCTTGATATATTTTTTAGCATTTTTTCATGCATAAAATTAAATGGAAATTGACCTAGAAAATGACAAAAACACTCGGAAATAACGAATCGCGTCTAATTTAAGGTCTGTAACGTATTACAGCCTGTTTGAGGCTCAAAATGGCTGAATTTAGTTCGAACAATCACTAGGCCTATTCACTGGCCTTGATGATTTTGGGGGATTTACAGAATGGTGCTATGGCCGGCGTAGTTCCTCATGGTTCAAAAGTTATGGGGTGTCAAAGTTGAGACCGTTTCAAATAGAAAAAGGGTTCCTCACGAGGACTTCCCGGGAGGTCACCCATCCTAGTACTACTCTCACCCAAGTATGCTTAACTGCAGAGTTATGATAGGATTAAGTTCATTAGTGCTGGTATGGTCGCACCCATTCGTACATGACTCTCGATTCTTCTATATATCCCTTTCGTCGGACATTCTTTGTAGATTTTTGTGGGAACCCCTTGATATAGTTTAACCATTTTAAATGCATAAAATTAAATGAAAATTGATGTAGAAAACGACAATAACACCCAGAAATAACAAATCACGTCTAATTTATTGTCTGTAATGTTTCACAGCTTGTTTGAGGATCAAAACAGATGAATTTGGGCTCGAAAAAACGTAATGCATATTCAGTGGCCTTGATGGTTTTGGGGGGCTTTATGAAATTGTGCTATGGCTGCTGTTGTTCCTCACAGTTCAAAGGTTATGGGATTACGAAGTTGAGACAATTTCAAATTGAAATAAATAAGAAAAAAGGGGGGCAACACAAGGACTTATCGGGAGGTCACCCATCCTAGTTCTACTCTCGCCCAATCATGCTTAACTGCAGAGTTATGATGGGCTCCGGTGCATTAGTGCTGGTATGATCGCACCAGTTAGTACATGACTCTTGATTCTTCTATATTAACCCTCTTAGTCTGACATTCTTTTTAGATTTGCATGGGTCCCCTTGACATTTTTTTAGCATTTTGTCACACATAAATTTAAATAGAAATAGATCTTAAAAATGACATAAACACCCCAAAAAACGCCATACCTATTTACTGGCCTTGATTGTTGTGGGGGCTTTCCGAAATTGTGCTATGGCCGGCGTAGTTCCTCACGGTTCAAAGGTTATGGGATTTTGAAGTTAAGACCATTTCAAATTAAAAAAGGGGTGAAACACGCAGACTTCCCGGGAGGTCACCCATCCTAGTACTACTCTCGCCCATGCATGCTTAACTGCAGTGTTATGATGGGATCCAGTGCTATAATGCTAGTATGATCCCGCCAGTTAGTACATGACTCTCGATTGTTCTATATACCCCTTTCGTCGGACATTCTTTGTAGGTTTGAGTGGGACCCCCTTGATATAGTTTTACCATTTTATGGTATGTAATGTTTGTAGTTTTGCGTGGGACCCCCTTCTATATATCCCTTTGTCGGATATTCTTTGTAGGTTTGCGTGGGACCCCCTTGATATAGTTTTACCATTTTGCATACATTAAATTAAATCAAAATTGATGTATAAAATGACAAAAAATCCCGGAAATAACAAATCGCGTCTAATTTATGGTCTGTAATGTTTCATAGTCTGTTTGAGGCTCAAAAACGGCTGAATTTGGGCACCAAAAAACATCAGGCATATTCAGTGGCCTTGATGGTTTTGGGGGCATTCTGAAATTGTAGTATGGCCGGCGTAGTTCCTGATGGTTCAAAGGTTATGGTGTTTCGAATTTGATACCCTTTCAAATTGAATAGAGGGGTCGACACAAGGACTTCTCGGGAGGTCACCCATCCCAGTACTACTCTCGCCCAAGCACGCTTAACTGCAGAGTTATTATGGGATCCATTTCATTAGTGCTGGTATGATCGCACCCATTCCTACATGTCTCTGAATTCTTCAATATATCCGTGTCGTCGGACATTCTTTGTAGATTTGCGTTGGAACCCCATATATAGTTTTACCATTTTGCATGCATAAACTTAAATGAAAATTGATGTAGAAAATGAAAAACACCCAAAATAACAAATCCTGCCTAATTTACGGTCTGTAATGTTTCACAGTCGGTTTGAGGTTCAAAACGGCTGAACTTGGGCTCGAAAAAACGTCAGGACGATTCACTTGCCTTGATGGTTTTAGGGGATTCTGAAATTGTGCTATGGCCGGCGTAATTCCTCACGGTTCAAAGGTTATGGGGTTTTGATGTTGAGATTGTTTCAAATTGAAAAATAAAATAAAAAGAGGTGCAACACGAGGACATTCTAGGGGGTCACCCATACCAGTACAACTCTCGCCCAAGCATGCTTAATTTCGGAGTTATGATGGGATCCGGTGCATTAATGCTGGTATGATCGCAAAAGTTAGTACATGACTCTCAATTTTTCTATATATCCATTTCATCAGATATTCTTTGAACATATGCGTGGGACCCCCCTGATATATTTTTGAAATTGATGTATAAAACGACAAAAACACTCGAAAATAACGAATTGCGTCTAATTTAAGGTCCAAAATGTTTGACAACCTGTTTGAGGCTCAAAACAGCTGAGTTTTGTTTGAAAAATTGCCAGGTCTATTCACTGGCCCTGATGGTTTTGGTGGCTTTCCAGAATGGTGCTATGGCCGGCGTAGTTCCTTACGGTTAAAAAAATATGGGGTTTCGAAGTTGAGACTGTTCAAATTGAAAAATAAATAAAAAGGGGTGCAACACGAGGACTTCCCGGAAGGTCACCCATCCTAGTACTACTCTCACCCAAGCATGCTTAACTGCGGAGTTATGATGGGATCCAGTTCATTAGTGCTGGTATGGTCACACTCATTTGTACATGACTCTCGATTCTTCTATATATCCCTTTTGTCAAACATTCTTTGTAGATTTGTGTGGGAACCCCTTGATATAGTTTAACCATATTGCATGCATACAATTACATGGAAATTGATGTAGAAAACGACAATAACACTTTTAAATAACAAATCGTCTTTAATTTACTGTTTGTAATTTTCACAGCTTGTTTGAGGCTTAAAACAGCTGAATTTGGGCTCGAAAAACGTAATGCCTATTCAGTGGCCTTGATGGTTTTGGGGGCTTTATGAAATTGTGCTATGGCTGCCGTTGTTCCTCACGGTTCAAAGGTTATGGGGTTACGAAGTTGAGACAGTTTCAAATTGAAAAAAATAAATAAAAAGGGGTGCAACACGAGGACTTACCGGGAGGTCACCCATCCTAGTACTACTCTCGCCCAAGCATGCTTAACTGCGAAGTTATGATGGGATCCGGTGCATTAGTGCTGGTATGATTGCACCAATTATTACATGACTCTCGATTTTTCTATATAACCCTCTTAGTTGGAAATTATTTGTAGATTTGCATGGGTCCCCCTTGACATATTTTTAGCATTTTCCCGCATAAATTTAAATGAAAATAGATGTAGAAAATGACATAAACACCCGGAAATAATGAATCGTGACTAATTTACGGTCCGTAATGTTTGACAGTCTGTTTGAAGCTCAAAACGGGTGAATTTGTCTCGAAAAAACGCCAGGCTTATTCACTGGAGTTGATGTTTTGGGGGGCTTTCTCAAACTTTGCTATGGCCGGCATAGTTCCTCACGGTTAGAAGGCTATGGGGTTTTAAAGTTGAGACTGTTTCAAATTAAAAAAAAAAGAAGGGTGCAACACAAGGACATCCCGGGAGGTCACCCATCCCAGTACTACTCTCGCCCAAGCATGCTTAACTGCAAAGTTATGATGGGATCTGGTTCATTAGTGCTGGTATGATCATACCAGTTAGTACATGACTCTCGATTCTTCTATATATCAATTTTGTTGGACATTCTTTGTAGATTTGCCAGGGACACCCTTGATATAGTTTTACCTATTTGTCATGCATAAAATTAAATGCAAATTGATGTAGAAAACGACAAAACACCAGGAATAACAAATCGCGTCTAATTTATGGTCCGTAATGTTTGGCAGCCTGTTTGAGGCTCAAACGGCTGAATTTTGGCTCGAAAAAAGCCAGACCTATTCACTAGGAATTCCCGGGAGTTCACCCATCCTAGTACTACTCTTTCCCAAGCACGCTTAACTCTTTCCCAAGCACGCTTAACTGAAGAGTTATGATGGGATCCGGTGCATTAATGCTGGTATGATCGCCCCAGTTAGTACATGACTTTCGTCGGACATTCTTTGTAGGTTTGCGTGGGACCCCCTTGATATATTTTTAGCATATTTTCATGCTTATGGGATTTTGAAGTTAAGACCGTTTCAATTTTTTTTTTTTAAAGGGGGTGAAAAACGAGGACTTCCCGGGAGGTCACCCATCCTAATACTACTCTCGCCCAAGCACGCTTAACTGCATAGTTATGATGGGATCCGGTTCATTAGGGCTGGTATGATCTCACCCATTCGTACATGACTCTCGATTCTTCTATATATCCCTTTCATCCGACATTCTTTGTAGATTTTCGTGCGAACCCCTTGATAAATTTTTACCATTTTGCATGCCTAAAATTAAATGGAAATTGATGTAGAAAACGACAAAAACAAATCGCGTCTAATTTATGGTCTATAATGTTTCACAGCCTGTTTGAGGCTCAAAACGGCTGAATTTGGGCTCTAAAAAATATCAGGCATATTCAGTGGCCTTGATGGTTTTAAGGGCTTTATGAAATTTTGCTATGGCTGGCGTAGTTTTAAGCGGTTCAAAGGTTATGGGGTTTCAAAGTTGAGACAGTTTCAAATTGAAAAAAATAAAAAGGGGTGCAACATGAGGAGTTCCCAGGAGGTCACACATCCTAGTACTACTCTCGGCCAAGCATGCTTAACTGCGGAGTTATGATGGTATCCGGTGCATTAGTGCATGTATGATTGCACCCGTTAATACATGACTCGATTCTACTATATATCCCTTTTATCGGACATTCTTTGTAGATTTGTGTAGGACTCCCTTGATATAGTATTAGCATTTTGTCATGCATAAAATTAAATGGAAACTGATGTTGAAAACGATAAAAACTCCTGAAAATAACAAATCACGTCTAATTAACAGTCCGTAATATTTCAAAGCCTGTTTGAGGCTCAAAACGGATGAATTTGGCTGGAAAAATTGCCAGGCCAATTTACTTGGCTTATTGGTTATGGGGGCTTTCTGAAATTGTGCTATGGCCGGCTTAGTTCCTCACGGTTCAAATGTTATGGGATTTCGTAGTTAAGATCGTTTGTTATTAAAATAAAAAATTAAAAGGGGTGAAACATGAGGAATTCCTGGGAGGTCACCCATCCTTATACCACTCTTTCCCAAGCACGCTTAACTGCAGAGTTTTGATGGGATCCAGTGCATTAGTGCTGGTATGATCGCACTCATTAGTACATGACTTTCGATTCTTCTATATATCCCTTTTGTCAGACATTCTTTGTAGATTTGCATGGGACCCCTCGATATATTTTTAGCATTTTCATGCATATTTAAATGGAAATCGATGTTGAAAATGACAAAAACACCCGTAAATAACAAATCGAGTGTAATTAACGGTCTGTAATGCTTCAAAGACTAGTTGAGGCTCAAAACGGCTGAATTTGGCTAGAAAGATTGACAGGCCAATTTACTGGCCTTGATGGTTTTGGGGGCTTTCTGAAATTGTCCTATGGCCAGCGTAGTTCCTCACAGTTCAAAGGTTAAGGGATTTCGTAGTTAAGACTGTTTCAAATTAAAATAAATAATAAAAAAGGGTGAAACATGAGGAATTCCCGGGAGGTCACCCATCCAAATACTACTCGTGCCCAAGCACGCTTAACTGCAGAGTTATGATGGGATCAGGTGCATTAGTGCTGGTATGATCGCAGCCGTTAGTACATTACTCTCGAATCTTCTATATATCCCTTTCGTCGGATATTCTTTGTCGATTTGCGTGGGACCCCCTTGATATATTTTAGCATTTTGTCATCCATAAAATTAAATGGAAATTGATGTAGAAAATGACAAAAACACTCTGAAATAACAAATCATGTCTAATTGACGGCCTGTAATGTTTGACAGCCTGTTTGAGGCTCAAAACGGCTTAATTTGGGCATGAAAAATCGCCAGGCCTATTCACTGGCCTTGATGGTTTTGGGGGGCTTTCTGAAATTGTGCTATGGCCGGCGTAGTTCCTCACGGTTCAAAGGTTATGGGGTTTCGAAGTTTAAACTGTTTCAAAATGAAAAAAGGGTGCAACAGGAGGACCTCCCGGGAGGTCACCCATCCTAGTACTACTCTCATCCAAGCATGCTTAACTGCGGAGTTATGATGGGATCCGGGGGATTAATGCTGGTATGATCGCCCCAGTTAGTACATGACTCTCGATTCTTTTATATATCCTTTTCGGAGTTCATTCTTTGTAGGTTTGCGTGGGACCCCATTGATATACTTTTAGCATTTTGTCATGCATAAACTTAAATGCAAATTGATATAGAAAACGACAAAAACACATGGAAATAACGAATTGTGTCTAATTTACGGTCCGTAATGTTTGACAGCCTGTTTGAGGCTCAAAACGGCTGACTTTGGGTTCGAAAAAACGCCAGCCCTATTAACTGGCCTTGATGGTTGTGGGGGCTTTCCAAAATTGTGTTATGGCAGGCGTAATTCCTCACGGTTAAAAGATTGTGGGATTTTGAAGTGAAAACTCTAGAATATTTGTTATTTTTAAAAGGAGTATAATGTTTCACAGCCTGTTTGAGGCTCAAAACGGCTTAATTTGGGCTCGAAAAAACGTTAGGCATGTTCAGTGTCCTTTATGGTTTGGGGGGCTTTATGAAATTGTGTTATGGCTGGTAGTTCCTCATCGTTCAAAGGTTATGGAGTTTCGAACTTGAGAACGTTTCAAATTGAAAAAAGGGGCGCAACACGAGGACTTCTCGGGAGGTCATCCATCCTAGTACTACTCTCGCCCAAGCATGCTTAACTGCGGAGTTATGATGGGATCCGGTGCATTAGTGCTGGTATATTCGCACCTGTTAGTACATGACTCTTGATTCTTCTATATAACCCTCTTAGTCATACAAGCTTTGTAGATATACATGGGACCCCCTGGACATATTTTTTACAAAAACACCCGGAAATAACGAGTTGTGTCTAATTTACGGTCCGTAATGTTTGACAGCCTGTTTGAGGCTCAAAACGGCTGAATTTGGCTCAAAAAAATGTCAGGCCTATTCACTGGCCTTGATGTTTTGGAGGCTTTCTGAAATTTTGCTATGACCAGTGTAGTTGCTCTTGGTTCAAAAGTACTACTCTCGCCCAAGCACGCTTAACAACGGAGTTTTGATGTGATCCGGTGCATTAGTGATGGTATGATCGCACCCGTTAGTACATGACTCTGGATTCTATATATAATTTTCGTCGGAGATTCCGAGTAGATTTGCGTGGGACCCCCTTGATAATCTTAGCATTCTACGATGCATAAAACTAAATGGAAATTGATGTAAAAAAGGAAAAAAAAAAACACCTCGAAATAATAAATCGCGTCTAATTTACCGTCTGTAATGTTTCACAGCCTGTTTGAGGCTCAAAACGGCTGAATTTGGGCTCGAAAAAACGCCAGGCCAATTCACTGGACTTGATGGTTGTGGGGGCTTTCCGAAATTGTGTTATGGCCGGCGTAAATCCTCACGGTTCAAAGCTTATGGGATTTTGAAGTTAAGACCGTTTCAATTTTTTTTTTTAAAGGGGGTGAAACACGAGGACTTCCCGGGAGGTCACCCATCCTAATACTACTCTCGCCCAAGCACGCTTAACTGCATAGTTATGATGGGATCCGGTTCATTAGGGCTGGTATGATCTCACCCATTCGTACATGACTCTCGATTCTTCTATATATCCCTTTCATCCGACATTCTTTGTAGATTTTCGTGGGAACCCCTTGATAAAGTTTTACCATTTTGCATGCATAAAAATAAATGGAAATTGATGTAGAAAACGACAAAAACAAATCGCGTCTAATTTATGGTCTATAATGTTTCACAGTCTGTTTGAGGCTCAAAACGGCTGAATTTGGGCTCTAAAAAAATATCAGGCATATTCAGTGGCCTTGATGGTTTTAAGGGCTTTGTGAAATTTTGCTATGGCTGGCGTAGTTTTACGCGGTTCAAAGGTTATGGGGTTTCAAAGTTGAGACAGTTTCAAATTGAAAAAAATAAAAAGGGGTGCAACATGAGGAGTTTCCAGGAGGTCACACATCCTAGTACTACTCTCGTCCAAGCATGCTTAACTGCGGAGTTATGATGGGATCCGGTGCTTAGTGATGGTATGATCGCATCAGTTAGTACATGACGCTCGATTCTTCTATATAACCCTTTTAGTCGGACATTCTTTGTAGATTTGCATGTGACCCCCTTGACATGTTTTTAGCATTTTGTCATGCATAAAATTAAATGGAAATTAATGTAGAAAACGACAAAAACACCCAGAAATGATGAATCGCGTCTAATTTACGGTCCGTAATGTTTGTCAGCCTGTTTGAGCTAAAAACGGCTGAATTTTCTCAAAAATCGTCAGGCCTACTCACTGCCCTTTTATGGTTTTGGGGGTTTCCAAAATTGTGCTATGGCCGACATAGTTCCGCACGGTTCAAAGATTATGGGGTTTTGAAGTTTAGACTGTTTTAAAATGAAATAAAAAATAAAATAAAAAGGGGTGAATTAGGAGGATTTCCCGGGAGGTCATCCATCCTAGTACTACTCTCGCCTAAGCATGCTAAACTGTGGAATTATGATGGGATCCGGTGCATTAATGCTGGTATGATCACCCTAGTTAGTACATGACTCTCGATTCTTCAATATATCCCTTTCGACGGACATTCTTTGTAGGTTTAAGTGGGACCCCCCTTGATATATTTTTAGCATTTTGTCATGAATAAACTTAAATGGAAATTGATGTAGAAAACGACAAAAACTCATGGAAATAATGAATCGCGTCTAATTTACTGTACAAATGTTTGACAGCATGTATGAGGCTAAAAACGGCTGAATTTGGCTCGATGGTTGTGGGGGATTTCCGAAACTGTGTTATGGCCGGCGTGGTTCCTCACGGTTTAAAGCTTATGGGATTTTGAAATTAAGACCTTTTCAATTTTTTTTTAAAAAAGAGGGTGAAACACGAGGACTTCCTGTAGGTCACCCATCTTAATACTACTCTCACCCAAGCACGCTTAACTGCAGAGCTATGATGGGATCCGGTTCATTAGTGCTGGTATTATCTCACCCATTCGTACTTGACGCTCGATTCTACTATATATCCCTTTCGTCAGACATTCTTTGTAGATTTGTGTGGAAACCCCTTGATATAGTTTTACCATTTTGCATGCATAAAATTAAATGGAAATTGATGTAGAAAACGACAAAAACACCCGGAAATAACAAATTGTGTCTAATTTATGGTCTGTAATGTTTCACAGCCTGTTTGAGGCTCAAAACGGTTAAATTGGGCTCGAAAAACATTAGGCATATTCAGTGACGTTTGATTTTTTGGGGGGCTTTATGAAATTATGCTATGGCTGGTGTAGTTCTACATGGTTCAAAGGTTTTAGGGTTTCGAAGTTGACACCTTTTCATATTGAAAAAAATTAAAAAAGGTTGCAACACGAGGACTTCCTGGGAGGTCACCCTTCCTAGTACTACTCGCGCCCAAGCACGCTTAACTGCAGATTTATGATGGGATCCGGTGCATTAGTGCTGGTATGATCGCACCAGTTAGTACATGACTCTCGATTCTTCTATATAACCCTCTTAGTTGGACAATCTTTGTAGATATGCATGGGACACCCTAGACATATTTTTAACAAAAACACCCGGAAATAATGAATCGCGTCTAATTTATGGTCCGTAATGTTTCACAGCCTGTTTGAGGCACAAAACGGCTGAATTTGGGCTCAAAAAATGCCAGGCCTATTCACTGGCCTTGATGGTTGTGGGGACTTTCCAAAATTGTTATATGGCCGGCGTAGTTCCTCACGGTTCAAAACTTATGGGATTTTGAAGTTAAAACCGTTTCAAATTTAAAAAAATAAGGGGTTGAAACACGAGAACTTCCCGGGAGGTCACCATCCTAATACTACTCTCGCCCAAGCATGCTTAACTGCAGAGTTATGATGGGATCAGGTTCATTAGAACTGGTATGATCTCACCCGTTCGTACATGACTCTCGACTTTTCTATATATCCCTTTCATCGGACTTTCTTTGTAGATTTGCATGGAACCCCCTTGATATAGTTTTACCATTTTGCATGCATAAAGTTAAATGGAAATTGATGTAGAAAACGACAAAAACAGCCGGAAATAATAAATCATGTCTAATTTATGGTTTGTAATGTTTCACAGCCTGTTTGAGGGTCAAAATGGCTGAATTTTGGCTCAAAAAAAAACATAAGGCATATTCAGTGGCCTTGATGGTTTTGGGGGTTTATGAAATTTTGCTATGCATGGGGTAGTTTTACGTGGTTCAAAGATTATGGAGTTTCGAAGTTGAGACCATTTCAAATTGAAAAATAAAATAAAAAGGGGTGCAACACGAGGCCTTCCCGGAAGGTCACCCATCCTAATATTACTTTCGCCCAAGTATGCTTAACTGCGGAGTTATGATGGTATATGGTTCTTAGTGCTGGTATGATCGCATCAGTTAGTACATGACTCTCCATTCTTCTATTAAACCCTCTTAGTCAGACATTCTCTGTAGATTTGCATGGGACCCCCTTTACATATTTTTAGCATTTTGTCACTCATAAAATTAAATGGAAATTGATGTAGAAAATGACAAAAAAAAAAAAAACAGAAATAACAAATCGCGTCTAATTTACGGTCCATAATGGTTGGCAGCCTGTTTGAGGCTCAAAATGGCTAAATTTGGCTCGAAAAATCGCCAGGCCTATTCAGTAGCCTTTTATGGTTTTGGGGGCTTTCTAAAATGGTGATATGGCCGTCGTAGTTCCTCATGGTTCAAAGGTTATGGGGTTTCGAAGTTTAAACTATTTCAAAATGAAAAAGGGTGCAACAGGAGGACTTCCCGAGAGGTCACCCATCCTAGTACTACTCTCGCCCAAGCATGCTTAACTGAGGAGTTATGATGGGATCCGTTGGATTAATGCTAGTATGATCGCCCCAGTTAGTACATGACTCTCGATTCTTTTATATATCCTTTTCGTTGGACAGTCTTTGTAGGTTTGCGTGGGACCCCCTTGATATATTTTTAGTATTTTGTCATGCATCAACTTAAATGGAAATTGATATAGAAAACGACAAAAAAACATGGAAATAATAAATCGCGTCTAATTTACAGTCCGTAATGTTTGACAGCCTGTTTGAGGCTTAAAACGGCTGACTTTGGGCTTGAGAAAACGCCAGGCCTATTCACTGGCCTTGATGGTTGTGGGGGCTTTCCGAAATTGTGTTATGGCCGGCGTAGTTCCTCACGGTTCAAAGCTTATGGGATTTTAAAGTGAAAACTCTAGAATATTTATTATTTTTAAACGGAGGGAGTATAATGTTTCACAGCCTGTTTGAGGCTCAAAACGGCTGAATTTGGGCTCGAAAAAATGTTGGGTATGTTCAGTGGCCTTTATGGTTTTGGGGGCTTTATGAAATTATGCTATGGCTCGCATAGTTCCTCACGGTTCAAAGGTTATGGAGTTTCGAAGTTGAGAACGTTTCAAATTGAAAAATAAAATAAAAAGGGCTGCAACACGAGGACTTCTCGGGAGGTCACCCATCCTAGTACTACTCTCGCCCAAGCATGCTTAACTGCGGAGTTATGATGGGATCCGGTGCATTAGTGCTGGTATGATCACACCCGTTAGTACATGACTCTCGATTCTATATATCCCTTTCGTCGGAGATTCCGAGTAGATTTGCGTGGGACCCCCTTGATTGTTCTTAGCATTATGTTATGCATACAATTAAATGGAAATGGATGTAGAAAAGAAAAAAAAAACACCTAGAAATATTGAATCGCGTCTAATTTATTGTCTGTAATGTTTCACAGCCTTTTTGAGGCTTAAAACGGCTGAATTTGGTCTCGAAAATTGGTCAGGCCTAATGTTTGACCTTGATGGTTTTGGAGCGTTTCTGAAATGGTGTTATGGCAAGCGTAGTTCCTCACGGTTCAAAAGTTATTAGGTTTCAAAGATGAGACATTTTCAAATTGAAAAAAAATAAAGGGGTGCAACACAAGGAGTTCCAGAGAGGTCACCATCCAAGTACTTCTCTCGCCCAAGCACGCTTAACTGCAGAGTTCTGATGGGATCCGGTGCATTAGTGCTGGTATGATCGCACCGTTAGTACATGACTCTCGATTCTATATATCCCGATCGTCGCAGATTCCGAGTAGATTTGCGTGGGACCCCCTTGATAGTTCTTAGCATTATGTTATGCATACAATTAAATGGAAATGGATGTAGAAAAGGAAAAAAAAAAACACCCAGAAATATTGAATCGCGTCTAATTTACTGTCTGTAATGTTTCACAGCCTGTTTGAGGCTCAAAACGGCTGAATTTGGGCTCGAAAAATGGCCAGGCCTGCTCACTGACCTTGATGGTTGTGGGGCGTTTCCGAAATGGTGTTATGGTCGGCGTAGTTCTTCACGGTTCAAAAGTTATGGGGTTTCAAATTTAAGACATTTTCAAATTGAAAAAAAATAAAAAGGGGTGCAACACGAGGACATCCCGGGAGGTCACCGATCCTAGTACTACTCTTGCCCAAGAACGCTTAACTGTGGAGTTCTGATGGGATCCGGTGCATTAGTGCTGGTATGATCGCACCAGTTAGTACATGACTCTCTATTCTATATATCTCTTTCGTCGGAGATTCTGAGTAGATTTGCGTGGGATCCCCTTGATAGTTCTTAGCATTATGTTATGCATACAATTAAATGGAAATGAATGTAGAAAAGGAAAAAAAAAACACCAAGAAATATTGAATCGCGTCTAATTAATTGTCCATAATGTTTCACTGCCTGTTTGAGTCTCAAAACGGCTGAATTTGGGCTCGGAAAATGGTCAAGCCTAATCACTGACCTTGATGGTTTTGGGTTTTTTCTGAAATGGTGCTATGGCCGGCGTAGTTCATCACGGTTCAAAAGTTATTGGGTTTCGAAGTTGAGACCTTTTCAAATTGGAAAATAAAATAAAAAGGGGTGCATAACAAGGACTTCCCGGGAGGTCACCTATCCTAGTACTACTCTCGCCCAAGCACTCTTAACTGCAGAGTTCTGATGGGATCCGGTGCATTAGTGCTGGTATGATCACACCCGTTATTACATGACTCTCGATTCTATATATCTCTTTCGTCGGAGATTCCTAGTAGATTTGAGTGGGACCCCCTTGATAGTTCTTAGCATTATGTTATGTATACAATTAAATGGAGATGGATGTAGAAAAGGAAAAAAAAACACCAAGATATATTTAATCACGTCTAATTTACTGTCCGTAATGGTTTACAGCCTGTTTGAGGCTCAAAACGGCTAAATTTGCTCTCGAATAATGGCCTAGCCTATTCACTGACCTTGATGGTTTTGGGGCGTTTCCGAAATGGTTCTATGGCCGGCGTAGTTCCTCACGGTTCAAAAGTTATGGAGTTCCGAAGTTGAGACCTTTTCAAATTGAAAAAAAAAATAAAAAGGAGTGCAACACGAAAACTTCCCGGGAGGTCACCCATCCTAGTACTACTCTCGCCCAATCACGCTTAACTGCAGAGTTCTGATGGGAAACGGTGCATTAGTGCTGGTATGATCACACCCGTTAGTACATGATTCTCGATTCTATATATCGCTTTCGTCGGAGATTCCAAATAGATTTGCGTGGGACCCCCTTGCTAGTTCTTAAAATTATGTTATGCATACAATTAAATGGAAATGGATGTAGAAAAGGAAAAAAAAACACCCAAAAATATTGAATCTCGTCTAATTTACTGTCTGTAATGTTTCACAGCCTTTTTGAGGCTCAAAACGGCTGAATTTGGACTCGAAAAATGGTCAGGCCAATTCTTTGACCTTGATGGTTTTGGAGCATTTCCAAAATAGATCTATGGCCGGCGTAGTTCCCAACAGTTTAAAAGTTATTGGGTTTCAAAGTTGAGACCTTTTCAAATTGAAAAAATATAAAAAGAGGTGCAACACAAGGACTTTTCGGAAGGTCACCCATCCTAGCACTACTCTCGCCCAAGCACGCTTCCTGCAGAGTTCTCATGGGATCCGGTGCTTTAGTGCTAGTATGATCGCACCCGTTAGTACATGACTCTCGATTATATATATCCCTTTCGTCAGAGAATCCGAGTAGATTTGCGTGGGACCCCCTTGATAGTTGTTAGCATTATGTTATGCATACAATTAAATGGAAATGGATGTGGAAAAGGAAAAAAAACACCCAGAAATATTGAATCGTGTCTAATTTATTGTCCATAATGTTTCCCAGCCTGTTTGAGGCTAAAAACGGCTGAATTTGGGCTCAAAAAATGGCCAGGCGTGTTCACTGGCTTTGATGGTTTTGGGGCGTTTCCGAATGGTGCTATGGTCGGCGTAGTTCCTCACGGTTCAAAAGTTATGGGGTTTCAAAGTTGAGACCTTTTCAAATTGAAAAAAAAATAAAATGGGGTGCAATACAAGGACTTCCTGGGAGGTCATCCATCCTAGTACTACTCTCGCCTAAGCACGCTTAACTGCAGAGTTCTGATGGGATCCGGTGCATTAGTGCTGGTATGATCGCACACGTTAGTACATGACTCTCGATTCTATATATCCTGTCCGTCGCAGATACCGAGTAGATTTGCGTGGGACCCCTTGATAGTTGTTAGCATTATGTTATGCATACAATTAAATGGAAGTGGATGTAGAAAAGGAAAAAAAAACACCCAGAAATATTGAATCGCGTCTAATTTACTGTATGTAATGCTTCACAGTCTGTTTGAGGCTCAAAACGGCTGAATTTGGGCTCGAAAAATGGCCAGGCTTACTCTCTGACCTTGTTGGTTTTGGGGCGTTTCCGAAATGTTGTTATGGTCGGCGTAGTTCCTCACGGTTCAAAAGTTATGGGGTTTCAAAGTTAAGACCTTTTCAAATTGAAAAAGAATAAAAAGGGGTGCAACACAAGGACATCCCAGGAGGTCACCGAACCTAGTACTACTCTCGCCCAAGAACGCTTAACTGCAGAGTTCTGATGGGATCCGGTGCATTAGTGCTGGTATGATCGCACCCGTTACTACATGACTCTCTATTCTATATATCTCTTTCGCCGGAGATTCCGAGTAGATTTGCGTGGGACCCCCTTGATAGTTCTTAGCATTATGTTATGCATACAATTAAATGGAAATGAATGTAGAAAAGGAAAAAAACACCCAGAAATATTGAATCGCGTCTAATTAATTGTCCATAATGTTTCACTGCCTGTTTGAGGCTCAAAACGGCTGAATTTGGGCTCGGAAAATGGTCAGGCCTATTCACTGACCTTGATGGTTTTGGTGTGTTTCCGAAATGGTGCTATGGACGGCGTAGTTCCTCACGGTTCAAAAGTTATTGGGTTTCGAAGTTGAGACATTTTCAAATTGAAAAAAAGTGAAACACGAGGACTTCTCGAGAGGTCACCCATCCTAGTACTACTCTCGCCCAAGTACGCTTAACTGCGGAGTTCTGAAGGGATCCGATGTATTAGTGCTGTTATGATCGCACCCGTTAGTACATGACTCTCGATTCTATATATCCCTTTCGTCGGAGATTCCGAGTAGATTTGTGTGGGATCCCCTTGATAGTTCTTAGCATTCTGGTATGCATACAATTAAATGGAAATGGATGTAGAAAAGGAAAAAAAAAACCAAAAATATTGAATCGCGTCTAATTTACTGTCCGTAATGTTTCACAGCCTTTTTGAGGCTCAAAACGGTTGAACTTTAGATCAAAAAATGGCCTGGCCTATTCACTGACCTTGATGGTTTTGGGGCCGGCGTAGTTCCTCACGGTTCAAAAGTTATTGGGTTTCGAAGTTGAGACCTTTTCAAATTGAAAAAAAATAAAAAGGGGTGCAACACAAGGACTTCCCGGGAGGTCATCCATCCTAGTACTACTCTCGCCCAAGCGTGCTTAACTGCATAGTTCTGATGGGATCCGGTGCATTAGTGCTAGTATGATCGCACCCTTTAGTACATGACTCTCGATTCTATATATCCCTTTCGTCGGAGATTCCTAGTAGATTTGTGTGGGACCCCCTTGATAGTTCTTAGCATTATGTTATGTATACAATTAAATAGAAATGGATGTAGAAAAGGAAAAAAAAAACACCAAGAAATATTTAATCACGTCTAATTTACTGTCCGTAATGTTTCACAGCCTGTTTGAGGCTCAAAACGTTTGAATTTGCTCTCGAATAATGGCCTAACCTATTCTCTGACTTTGATGGTTTTGGGGCGTTTCTGAAATGGTTCTATGGCCGGCGTAGTTCCTCACTGTTCAAAAGTTATGGGGTTTCGAAGTTGAGACCTTTTCAAATTGAAAAAAATTAAAAAGGGGTGCAACACGAGGACTTCCCTGGGTGACCAAT
>MU107068.1:0-68685 GCA_012274485.2 Sinapis alba | reverse complement strand
GATCATGTTCGTAAAGAGTACAATGAGAATGAAGAAGACATGTTCCTATGGCGCATAAAGCAAGACGTCTACAAGCCAAAATTTGTTACCAAACGTACTTAGGAGCAAGTAAGGTAAATCAAACCTAAGGTAGCTTGGGCGAAGGGTATATGGTTTAGTCGAAATACACCAAAGTTTTCATTCAATGCATGGGTGACGGTTCTCAACAGACAGCCTACCAGTGATTGCATGCAAAAGTGGAACTCTAACATCTCTGCAGATTGTGTGTGTTTCTCATCAACACATTGAGACCATATACCATTTTTATTTCTTATGTCCTTACTCTAAGAAAGTCTGGGAAAATCTGGCTTTGGGTTTGCTTGAGGATGTCTTCACAGTCGAATGGGAGGAGAATCGTCCTGCTGCTAACTAGCTCGCGCTGGTCCAAGCTGAGAAGTTACTCCTTCAACTACCTTTTCCAAACGACTTTTTAGCACCTTTGGAGAGAAAGAAATAATCGGAGGCATGAAGTTTCACCTTCAACATCGCAGAAACTGATCAAGGAGATTGACAACAAGGCCATGAAAAACAGATTTAGTTCATTAAGGAATTTGGGAGACACCCGGTTTGAAGAAGGGCTACACGACTAGCTAGCATCAAGACCAAACAACTGATGATTTTATACTTACGGTTTCATAGACTGTAAAAAGTTAAACTTTAAATCTTGATCGAATCATTTGGATGCAAAATGTTTTTTTTTTGTTTGAATAAATTTAATATTTATATGGAGAAAAGGAATACATCATACATGTTGGAAAAATTGTTTTTTATTTTTAAAAAGATATATATAAACACAAAATATGGTATAGTTATTATATTTGATATATCCGCTTTTAATTTTGTAAATAATACTTCTTTAAATAGAAGTCTCTTCATGTACAACATAATAGACATAAAACAATGAAATTATTGACCAATATGAAACAAAAGGCACCATGAAATTATGACAATTTATGAAAAATCATAATTTAATTGAAATATTTTAATTGAACTAATTTTTAACGTGAGCTTAAATTTATCTCTTTGTTATGTAAGAAATGGCGACAAAGCCAAGTTTCATTTATTTTTACAGATTTTTAGATACCATAATTTTAAATATAAATGTGTTTATTTTTTTCCACAAAAATACATTTTCAGGTTGAAAATAACTTCAGACTTCTGATAGTAATTTTGTGAAATTTAATCTGCAAAATAGATATATTATATAAACCTTCAACTTGAATGAAAAAAATATCATATAAAAGTATTAAGAAAAAAGAGAAGAATAACTCGTTGCCACACTCAAAACCAAATACTACTAAAAATGAAACTATTGAGAAGAAGAAAACAAATAGAAAATATAGAGAAAATAAGTAGTTAATTGAATGTTATATCAGAAAACATTAGTTAATAACCATAAAGAACTCGAAAGTTTAGGGTTAACTATATATTAGTTGATAAGTTGATAACCATAAAAAATAAGTAGTTAATTAAATATATATTATTGATTCTTTTTAAAAAATGGACTCTACAAGATGAGGACCCATTGAAATGAAATCAAACCTCGCTTTGCTCTTCCCTCTTCCGAAAGCAATGGAGGTGATGTCAGAGAAACCGGCGGCGATGGAGGTGAAGTGATAGCAAAGCGTAAGAATGTGGGAGGATGCGAGAGAGAACGTAGCAGACATTTTTTTTATAAAAGGTGGCAGACAGATAGAGTAACCGTTCACGTTCAATCTCGAACTTCAGTATTACTCTTCTTATTAAGGTTCTTTGAAACCTATTTATTATATTAGATATTCTATAATAAACAGCAAGAGACAGGAATGCAATGATATCTGACGAAATAGATTGTCCTGAGGCTACGCAGTGATATTAATCATCCCATGTTCCATGACCATGGCTACTTGTCTCGCAGGAAACCATGATACTAAATTTGATGATAAATAATACTAAATTAGATTCAGATTTACGCATATGCGCAGATTTTCTTTTAGTTTTATATATTTTTAGATGACTTTTCGCTCGAAATGGTATTACTTACCGTAAGTAAGTTTTGTATATATTTGAAATTTATAATAATTTTAATAAATTAAATTTGTTAACAAAATATCGATAAAAACTTTTGATTAGTTAATAATGTAAAAATAATATTAAATTTATTACATTATATTAATTAGCTTAACACATACATCTTATAACTATGAATTGTGATATATATCTAGATTTATGTCAAATTCAAAAATAATAAGTTTTAAAGATTCTATTATATTATTTGGATAAAAATAAATTTATTTGTAATTTTAGCAAATATTGAATTTTTATCAACAAATATTAATTATTAGGTATAGTTTACTTGTGTACATAATAAATTAATAATATATGACTGATTTCAAGATATTTTAAAATATAATAGATTTCGTAAAAATTCTCAACGCCGACATGAATTCGTTGTAGCATTTACACTACTTTACATCTACCGTTGATGTACATTGGTCGTAATTTATACGACCTAACAACATCGTTTCCATTTTTTTGGAAAAATATTTTATTTTTAAAAAAATAATTCATAAAATAAAAATATTTACAAAAAATTTTAATTTCAAAAAAATAAAAACCTAATATATAAAAAATTCTGATATCCAAATTACAAACCGAAAAATCCAAAGGTTGAGGTCGTCCTGGAGCTCGAATCTACATTGTTCGGCATGTCGCTCTAGCTCCTCCTGCTCTTCCGGAGTGGGGTACTGATTTATGGTCGGAAGTAGCTCCCGCCACATCTGCTCAAGCACCGGGTTTGACTCTGCAATGACATCAAACATCGACGCCATGGCTCTAACCTGGGTCATGTTGTCGATGCTGTCCGCCCGGAGATCTGATATGATGTTCTTGGCAGCCGTCAAATCTGCCTGGAGCTGAGCATCTTCCTGCCTTGCAGTACTGTCTTAGGTAAAATATTTAATATAATATAATACATAATTCTTTTTGAAGATATATTTTTAGAATTAAGTTATAATCTTACTTCTACTTATTTAGTTATTTATATATCTATACTAAAGATACAATACATGTTATAGTTGTAATATATGAAATTAACCTAACGGTATATATAAATGGAACTTAGTTCGTTTGAGAATTATGAACATCTTAGTTTATCAATAAAATGACGTCCAATTCATTATGTATATATACTTTTACTTTGAAAAAGACTGAAGCACAATAATTAAATTACAAACACTATATAGTTTTTTTAAACACACTATTTGTATGGTGGATGGTTCATGGACAGCCACATCTATGTATAGTGGTTGTGGGTGGATTTGGAAGGATAAAGGCGGGAAGACTCAATTGATGGGAATGCGAAATCTTAGAAGAACTGAGTCAGCTTTACACTCAGAGGTGGAAGCACTGCGTTGGGCAATGGAGAGCATGGTCCAATTTTCGCCTTGTCAGCACTTTNTTGCAATTATGCTTTCCGGATTTCAACCTATCATACATTCCAAGGACTCAGAATGGTTTCTCAGATTCCCTAGCTAAGGGTGCAAGATGTTTTCATAGATCGCTTTGTTATGTTGGTTGTTCTATTCCAGTCTGGTTACCCAGGCCACCTCAAGTTTGAGTAATAGAGCAGCCGTTTGATGTCAAAAAAAAAAAAAAAAACACATACATATAATAGAGTTTCTATTAATTAAAACCTCTTATAAATTCATTAATATATATATATATATATATATTATACTACATATTCTATAAAAAAATATGATTTTAACGATTGGGTGAAGCAAAATATTTATATTTATATCCTAATTCTTATTTTTATTTATTTAATTAAGTTTAAATAATATGATAAATTCAAATTAATTATTCTTCACTCAAAATCATAAGAATATGATAAATTAGTAAAATTATCTAAAATTTTGGAGACTATGACAAACAACCAAAATTACCTAAAATCATGGAAAACATGATAAATAAGTAAATTCACTTCTCAAATAATAGTATAGACTAGATTTTGATCGTGCTTTGAAAGTGCGGGTTTCTTTCTGTTATAAGCAAAATTTGATATCAGTTAGTATTATGAGATTTTTTGTATATTATTATATTATAAAGTCATATTATATCGAATAAAGAAATTAGATTAAAACTATATAATATATGATTCAATTTATTTGAGATTTTGTATATACACTCTTATGTAACTCTCTCTTAGTCATATGCATTTTATAGACCCATAAATTGAACCGAAACCGGTACGAAAGTACATGTTCGGGTCTGGGATCGAGCAAAGTACATATTGTTTTTTTTTGGACCCACAGGTCTCTGTTTGAGTCTGGGCACCCAAAGTACCCAAAATATGTTGTGTATATTTGGGTATTTCATATATGTTTTCACTTTTCAGTATTAATGTTTTTGTAAAAAGTTTCAGATTAGCGTTTTTGGTTACAGTTTCGATTTTCAGTAAGATTTTAAAATTTTAAATTATATTTCGGGTTTTCAAATAAAAATTTTGATATTACTGGTTCTTCAGGTAAATTTTTGGATTTTTCAGGTATTTCTTTGGATTTTTGTGTATTTTTGTGTTTTGGTTTTTTAAGGTTTTTGGGTACTTTGAGTTTTTTTGGTCATAAATACCTGAATTGACCCGGACCCATTACGTACCCAAACTACATATACTGTACAGCCTTATGGGTACTTGAATTATGGACTCAAACCCACCCGGATCCAAAAAATGATCTGAACCCATACTTGATTTTTTTCAAATACCTAATTGGGTCCAAATGTCTAGGACCCGAACAATTCAGACCTGAAAGGAACCAATTGTTATCCGACCCTGATGCCCAAACCTACTCTCTCATTATATTTGTGTGCAGTTACATTTGTCGATTTGGTGAAATTTAAGATTTACTTGGGAGATTTTTTGACTAGTTTGTAGTTCTATGCTCAATATCGTGAGTCGGGTTCACTGATTCCCTCTGGGACACTGGTTTAGCAGTTAGTCTCATGTCTAAGGAAATTGTTGAGAGATTAGGCCTTCTGATAGAGCCATCAAAGCTTACTCTAGAGTTTGCAGACTCAGACCAAATCTCCACAGGGTGCCATTAAAGATTTATATGTGCAAGTAGGAGATTGCATTTTCAGGTAGTGGAGATGAGCAATGGTGCTAGTAGACCTCTGATTTTGGGAAGGTGTTTTTAGCCACATCATGAGCAGTTACTGATATGTCCAACAAGAGGATCTTCTTCGAAAAGGTCGACTAGAGTGTCTACTAGAAATTTGTCTGACTGATACATTCATGCGACTGGCCTCCAACGTCTCTGTGCTTGATGAGTACATGCCTGTATATGCTTCTCAGGGGAACTTAGTGATAAGTGACCTGCCAAGGAAGTTCTGAACAAGACAAATTGCACCCTGCAGAAGAAGTCTGATACATGTGTCAAAGGAGAGATGAAGTACAAAAGGTTCAAGTGTGATCCTCATCTGATGCTGATACCTCACAGCTACTCTGGTGATGTGATTGAGTATGAGGTGAAATGTAAAGAGACTTCAAAACCTTTTTTCGAAAGTTCGTGCTATTCTCAAAAAAGAGAAGGTTATGGCAGCTGCGAAGGGCTTGGCTTTATGAGCAATGTTATGAAGCTCAAGATCTTTGATGGTGGAACTTGTTTTGGAGCAAGCTCTCATGCTGATCCGGACTGAAACTGAACTCCAAAAGTCAGGCTCGTGACTTAAAACAAGCGATGAATGTGAGGCAACCCACTAGGTTTATTTTTCTTTCTCTTTATTTTGTTTCTTGATTTTGTTTATTGACCTTCTTCAGATTTATTTTCACACTGAGACGGTGTGAAGTAAGTATGGGGGGATGATACTGTTGATGGTTTTTCCTTTGTTTCTTGCATTTTGTGTGTTTTAGAGTCAGTCCTCGAGTCTCTTTGTGTCTGTTTTATTGAGTCAAGTGTATCTGTTAGGGATGTTTCACAAACCTTATGATGATCTTTAGACTATCCCCTTGTGCGTTGTTCTTTTTTACTTCATATTGATCATTTTACTGAACTGTTGGTGCAGCCAAACCAAAGAACCTCATGACTAGACAGCCTCCCAGAAAGGTCTGAAACTAAAGTTCTTAGTGGATAGTGATTTAACTCTATTACTATTTGGACCACTAATGAATTTAACTTCTTTTAATCAGGGATTCTACATCAGGAAATGGTACACCATATACACCATATCTTGATTTTCTTTCTCTCATTCTACCAATCTCTGCTAATCATGAATCGCCAGACTCGTCTTTAGTTTGGTACCACACCTACACCTTACCCTTCCTTTTCATATGTGCATACATGTGCCAAAACAATGGAGAGACTAGGGTAGACATGATTTGCTTGACTACTTAGGTAGTATGGGAACATTTAGGTGGTTAGACACGGTCTTGTGTGTCTAGGGCTGGTAGACAAAGAAAATGAGTGTTAAAACAGTGTGATTGCATTTCTCATTTCTGTTAGGTAACTCTGGACTGATTCCACCCGAAGTTAGTATATATATATATATCGTTAAAAAAACGAAACAAAAAGTCAAATTTACTCAGTTTATTGTAGTGTTTTGGGAAATGAAATCAGTGCCATGATGATTATTATCTATTTATCTTTTATGTACCGAAGAGAATGCATTATTTGATATTGAGTTATGGTTTGAGATGCTGAGACTTGATCATTTGAGACTTGAGTAGCTTAGAAAATTGTGATTATCAATATACTCTGTCTTTCCAGTGATTTTGCACAATGTTTTTGCATCGACTTGCTGCTGCTGATACCCATAAACACCTTGAGCCTCACTTAAACACTAAAACAGCCTCCAAACATCTAGCCCGTTATACATGATGGAGTTTTCACTGGTGGAAAGGTCACACCCACTTTAAATGAATGTAGGGGGTTAATTGCATGAATCTGAGACTTGCAGGTTTGGGGTTTAGAGTATGGACAGGTCTCCACGATCTTGGCGGGGATTTTGGGGTGAATGCTCTGATGGTTCCTGATTTATGTGGTGAGAAAAAAACGCAAGGTGAGATTTGTTGAGGGTAAGTGAACTCCCGAGTTTCAAACTTCTTTTCCTTTGGCTTAATCTTTGTTTCCTTTACTTGAGGACAAGCAAAGATTCAAGTCTGGGGATTCAATGTGTTGTGTTTTTGACACTTTAAAACTCGCTTTGGAACAAATAATGATCGGTTTTTGAAGGTATTTTGGTTTTCTAGGCGCCTTTTGTTGTTCTTCAAGTATTTTACATGTTACATGTTATCTTGTTGGGAAATAATGCATTTGGAAAGGAATTTGGAGCAAAAAGAAAGCATAAATCGCATTAAGCTAGAAACATGAGCAAATCGATCGATCTGTGTCAAAGATCAATCGATCCAGGGCGTAGTATTGTGAATCTGCCAACAAAAATGGATCGGTCGATCCATAAATTTAGTTGTTGTTAGTTTGACAGGTGATTGACGGATCCTTAGTGTAAGGATCGATCGATCCATGATAAGGATAGACTGATTCATGTTGTATGTAGGGATCGAGCGATCCTTGCTATTCAAGATCAACTTTCCATTTTGCAGAAAGACGCGTTTTGAAGACCTAAAAACCTAAAACCCCGAGATTACTTTGTATATTTTCACTGGTTCTTGTTCCTGATGGCCATAGAGAGTGCTAGAGAGAGACTTCAAAGATTTGTAACTCATTTGGATCATTTTGTAGACTTTTGGAAAATGATTCTTCTTGTACTCATTTGGAGAAGATCTTCTCAACCCAATCCTCTATTTCAATATAATTTTATGATGTTTTCTTCTATGATTTCATTTTTTTATTGTTTGATTATGAGTGAGTAGTCTGCTAGTTGGGTTAAGGGGGTTCTCATAGAGTATTTCTCAATGTATTGATCTAGAAAACTGTTAGACTAAGAATTTATTATTTTGGATCTTTGTTTACTTATGTTCTTAAGGCTGAGACTTATCTGATTACATAGCCTCTGATTTTAGGAATTTCTTCGCACCAAAAATGTTGTTTGAATTCCTGAAAATCAGTAGATGAACAAGGTTTCTGTAACCAACGAAAGTTGATGTTACCGCGCCTTGTGAACTGATCAAAACCTGAACCTAAAGCTTGTTTAAAATTAGAGATACAGTGGAAGCTAGTATTTATGATTTTGAGCATAGGGTGTTAGCGCTACAGAAGTAGGTTAACTCTAATATTGTGATTTGAGTTCAAGACGTTGATGTACTTTGTTTCCTTGTCTATTTGTTGCATGATCATTACTGAAGAGAGATACCTGAGAATAACCATTTCTCAACGCTTGTTTTTAATTGTTTACAAATTCATTTTAATTGCCTCTTGTTCACTTGTTCTTGCTTTATTGAATTAAGAAACTGATAATCAAACAAAAAATCTCATATATCTCTCTAGCTAGTAACTTTCTTGCTAATCTACGTGTGGTCATCGGTCCTTGTGGATTCGGTCCCGTATTACTACTGCTTACTTCACTCTACCCTTGTAGTTAGATAATCAGGTTAAAACATGACCTATCACTAACATATCAATTTAAAAAACTTATAAAAGACCAATCAATTATATCAGTGACATAAAATTATTTATGTTAATATGAACTTTAAATATACTTACATGCTTTTTAGCCTCTTTGAGGCTGAGAATTTTAGTTTTTTTATTCTTCTCGCACTAACCATCATCATATCATATGAAGTTTTATAATCTATTTTATTAGTCAGTAAAATTCAAGTTCCACAAATTTATTTGGGTTTTGATTGATTTATTATTCTTTAACCACATATTTACTTAATTTTGACAGATTTAGTTTTAAAAAGTTTGTCATATTTGGTCAAAAATTTATTAAATTTTAATAGATTTATATAGGATTAATATATTTGTTTTTTCTTTGGCCACCGATTTACCTATTTTGACATATTTAATTGGGTTTTGACTGATTTATCATTCTTTCATCACAAATTTACTTAATTTTGATAGATTTTTTATCTTTTGATAATAGATTTATTTAATTTTGACAGATTTAATATGAATCTAATATATTTGTTTATTCTTTAACCGCAGATTTAACTACCATTTTATAGATTTTTTAACTTTGTCAATAGATTTAAGGATTTGCCAGATCATAAACAAGAGGTTGGGGTTGAAAATAATCTAATTCATTAAAGGTAAGTTTGTCTTTGACCACATTTTCGAATTAAAAGAAAATGAAAAAGAAATTTATTTTCATAGTGGGGTATATTAGAAATTTTTGAATAGGTTGTAAGGTATAATAGAATATTGTCCTAATATAAGGCAACATAGAAAATGACCCAACGAGAGAGGAGGATTGGAGAGAGTCATCGGCTCATATACCCTTCATTGAAAAAAGAAAATTTATTATATCCTTCAGTAATCTCAATGCTCTCCATCATTTAATGAAAACATGAAAACCCAATTTTAACCCTGTTTATTTTTCGAATTAAAGTATTTTTTTAAAAATTAAAAATTTCAAAAATTCAAAATTTTAGAATTTTCAAATTTCGAAATTCATAGATTTTCAACTTTTTAAAATTTACAATTTTAATTACCGACGTACAACTGGTCCGCTAGTTCTACTATGATAGTTGTACCGAGTTCTACCAATTCTACTGAGGTAATTGTATCAAGTTCTACTGAGGTAGTTGTATCGAGTTCTACTAGTTTTACTGAGATGGTTGTACTGAGTTCTACTAGTTTTACTAAGATAGTTATATCGAGTTCTACTAGTTCTACTGAAGTAATTGTACCAATTATTACTAGTTCTACTGAAGTAGTTGTACCAAGTATCACTAATTTTACTGAATAGTTATACCTAGTTTTAGTCCAACCGACTTCTACTAAATTTCACATCTCCAGAAAAAAAAAAAACAGCCATAGATCCAGAATCTGAAGTTCAACCAAATATACAGTTATATCAATTATAAAATCCATAGATCCACAATTCTAGATCTGAAGATGAAATAAATAAAAAACACAAAACTCAATCTTTGAAAAGAGAACAAGAATAATAAAAACCCTAAATCATGAAAAGAACCTAGAAATCGCAAAATCCAGAACAATAAGAACCCTATGATTAAGTAGATCTAAAACGTATCTGATTTCTTTTTCGGTTTCTGTCACTTTCTTCGTCATAAGCAACCGCGAATCTGTTTCTTCTTTATTATCAGATTTGATGTAGAAGAAGAAAGAAAAAAAAATATAAGAAAAAGAGATGTTAGAGAGAAGAAGAAAGAAATCGCAGAAGGAAGACAGAGAGGAAGAGAGAAGCCGCAAAGAGAAAAGTAAGAAAATAAAAACAGATGTATAGATATTTAGGTTTAGTTTTTAAGGGTAAAATTATAATTAATAAGTTTTTCGAATTAAAAATAATTAAAAAAGAAAATAATATTAAATGAAGGATATTTTAGAATTATAGTTGAAATAGAGAGAGATAGCAGATGATTTCTCGATTGGAGAGAAGGACATCGAACGCCGAACTTTATTTGGGGAGCACCAGAGACCACACCTCACTCTACTGCTCCAGAACCAAACCAGGAGGCAAGAGGCCAACAACGGAGAGCTTACCCCATGGAGAAGAAGAGACACACCATTAAACTTCAAACACCCACGGTGAGATGATAAAGGCCGAGACCCCTCTTCCTTGAAGACAAGCCGGAGAAACCAAATCGAACCAACATAGAACCAAACACCAACAGAATCTGTTCCGTTGCAAACAAGAACAAGGAAAAGCAAAACCACCAACTCTCATCGAGACCACCACCAGAAGCTAACCAAAGAAACACAAGCAGAAGGGAGATCGAGGTCCATCAACAGAGAGGAGTTGTAACTCCAGAGACCCGCCGACAAAACCCTAGAAGATAAAGAAGAGATGGAGCGAGAAGACGGCGCCATAGAAGAGGCTGCCTGAGCCTAAGCCACCATTGGACCATCTTATCTGATCTACCAAATCTGAGAACTAATCTATAATTGCTCTCGAAATTTACCAAGTCACTCAAAAGACAAAACAACAAAAAAGGCAGAAAACAGAACAGAGAAGAGACTCACTGGCCGGACCGACGGTGGCTAGGAAAGCCAAACCGCCGGCTGGTGTCAGAAATCTTTGTAGATAAGGTACGATAAGGTCGAGAGAAGTCAGAATTTTTTTCTAGAGAGAGAACGTTTAAAATAAGATTCAATCTAAGTAATTTTCTTTTAAATAATCTTTACTTTCAAAAAAGATAGAAAACGGTGGGATTTTTTTTTTTTTAAACATGGTCTTTCTCTGTATTAGAGAACGCATAAAATGTGCCTAGAAGAAATCAGAGCATAAACAAAAGACCGAATAAAAGAAGCATAAACTATTAGAGGCTTTCTTGCGAGTACTCTCACACAGAAGCAGGAATCATGTCCAAAAACTTTCATCATAAACGCAAACGTAAACGCATCTTCCTGAAGCTTCTCGAATCTGCACCTCAGAGCATCAAACATGGGTTTAATCAATCACATACCAAAACCAAACTTTCGTTATTTTGAACAGAATTGGAGTCCAGTACAAAAGTATATGTGTTTATAATGTTGAGAGACAAATAGACTACGTTCGTTCATACCTCCCAGATTTGGAGAAATGTCCAGCGCCAAGCTCACATTTGAACAAAAGTAAGTTGTTGTCAGTCTTCATCTCTCTTAGTTTCGCCACGAACTTGGCTGGTTCAGAGTACATCACCCTTGGATCTGTTTGCCACAAAACAGTTAAAAACATACCAACAATACCATACTCAGAAGCAAATTCGAGTCCAAACTGTATAAAGACAAATTAGTGCGTACCATTTAACCCAGCAGTTACAAGAATATTTGGATAATTCTGCGCTGTAACCTGTTATATTGGAATAAATGCATCATCACAGAGACCTTTCATGTCATGTATTGCAGATAATAGTGATGTTCGTTTGGTTGCCGCAGGTATCGGCGTCAGCGTTAGCGTCGGCGGCTGCGCTAATTATTGTTCGTTTGGTTGCCGCAAACGCTGACGCCGATTGTTGTTCGTTTGGTTGCCGCAGGTATCGGCGTCAGCGTCGGCATCTGCAGCTGCGTCAATTGTTGTTTGTCTGGTTGTCGCATACATTGATACTGACGCTGATTATTGTTCGTTTGGTTACCGTAGACGTTGATGCCAAACGTTAATGCCATACCCGCGTCAATGAAACGAACAAAATTATTGACGCAGACGCAAGTACCTACGCCAACCAAACAAACATCACTAATACCAAAAAGAGGCGATATACTCACATTGTCAACAGGGGAATACGATTTCATATAGAAGTAATATTCTTCCTTCCTAGGGTCACCCCACTCCTACAATGATAGAAACCAACCATAACACATGTAAGTACGAAACTATGTTACTATTCAATGTTATAAAATCATTGAAAAAGCATCAAACCCCACCTCCCATTCTGATGTCGTAAGCGGAATAGTTGGGTCCAGCATTGTTGTCAAAGCGTCTACAAAAGGAACTCCAGCGACAGCCACCTTGAACAAGTCAGGCCTCATGTTAAGAACAGCACCCATCAGCAACCCACCAGCACTTCTTCCTTCCCCACACAGTTTTTCCTTTGAGCAATACTTAAGTTCTATTAAAGACTCGGCACAAGAGATAAAATCAGTGAAAGTGTTTTTCTTTTTCAGCAGCTTCCCGTTCTCGTACCACTGTCTCCCCATTTCACCACCTCCACGAACATGGGCAATTACGTAGATAAAACCACGGTCTAACAAGGATAACCTTGATGACTTGAAATACGGATCTATAGAAATCTGTAAAGATAAGAGTAATTTATAGATTAGAACCATAAAAATAAGTGAAAGGACCATAAAAGCTTCAGCTAAAAGTACCTCATATGAACCATATCCATACAGCAGACAAGGATCAGACCCATCTAGCTTTGCAAGGTTTTTGTTATAAACAATAGACATTGGAATTTGAGTTCCATCAGCTGCAGTGACCCATTTCCTTTCTGTAACATAGTTTGACGCATCAAAACCTCCCAATACCTGCAACAAATTATAATAAAGATCAAGCGATGACTATGTTTAAATATAAGGCAGCTAATAACAAAAAGTGGTTTACTTACTGTGTCTATCTTCTTGATAACAGAAGTGCCACTATCCATGTCATAGTCATACACAGAAGGAGGTGTCTTCAACGAGCTGTAGCAGAACCTTAAAACATTGGAGGAAAATTCAGACTCTGTTGAGTTAACTTTATAGACCGGATCAACAAAGCTAACACTATGACCAGCTTGGAGACTGTTCAGAGGCTGTCCCTCAGCGGGAAGCCTGTGAACTGTTATCTTCTGAAGTCCCTGTTCACGCTCGAATACTGCTAGATGATCTCTAAAGAACTGAATTTCCTGAATCTTTACACTGTCCATATAAAAAATACAGTATAATTATTACCTATATGATACAAGGTGACCTTAAATTTAATTGGATAATGGCATAGTAAACCTCAATTAGCAATTGGAAAAAATCTCACCATGCATGCGATCTAAGCCAAAGAATATAAATAAGACTAAAAACTAAAAGAAATTCTCTCAAATAGCTTTTAAGTTTTTATCAAAAAAATTGCTTTAAAAAAAAAAGCTCATTTTTATTTTGAAAATATTAATATTAATATTTTATTTTTTAATATTTGAAATCTCACCGCAAAATCCTACCTCTTAACTCTAATTCATAAATCTAGATTAGTTAACCATATAAAATTATAAGTGTATATTTACATTTTTAATGAAATATTTTAGTCATTTTCTTTCTTTAGTGCTATTTTTGTAAAAATAAAATAAAAAAGGGTTATCTTATAGAATTTCTCAGAAACTAATTGCACTTTCTGACAAAGGCAAACAGATTCTAACAAGAAGGTTTTACCTTTCTCTATGTGGAATCAGAACTGTTGTCTTAGATGTGTCATCAACTGAGCAGGCGACAAGTTCTGAGTTGTAAAATTCAGTGCTTCGTCTCTGTATGAAAAAGTGGTTCCCTCGATGACTGACAGATGAATCAATGCCATCTACACGAGGTGTCAGTACCCTGAGTCCATCCTGAGGCTTGGACACATCAAGCGAGTAGACAAATCTCGTAGTTTTGCTTTCGGATGCAACAAATATATACTTATGGCTCTCAGAGGCGTAAAGATCAAGAGAAAACATATCATCCTTCTCGTGGTAAAGGCATACATCACTGCTTTGTTCTGTCCCCAACTTATGTAACCAAACCTGTTACAAAGAAAAACGAACTCCATAAAGTTTGATTGCCGAACATAGTAACTAAAACCATTGCATCTACGAGGTGTACAATGCCATAATTTTGATAAAACAGTACTCCTTTTGTTTCGATTTGATTGTCATTGTAAAGAAAAAAATTCGTTTCAAAATAAGTGTCGTTTTATAATTTCAATATAAAATTTATTAAGAAGATTATCAAGTTTATTTTTCTATTGGTCGAAATATGGTTAGGTGTATAGGTAATTGTTTTTTTTATTTATTTTGGAAATATAGAAATTATATATTTTATTAATATGTGTATAAACCATGAACGACAATTAAAATGAAACGGAAGAAATATTTAAACTGGTAGCAATACTTAATTAATCAAAATTTAAACGCTTCCTATGGAAAAGAAAAAAGAAGTAAACCTTGTCCGGTCTCAGGATTTCATCCATAGTAACGTAGACCAAAGCATCATTACCAGCCCATTGAAGATAACAAGTTACTCCTTTTAGCGGCTGCCCTACTGGTTTCAGAGACTCAGAGTCAATGACATGAACGGAATATATTTCATCACCTTTTGTGTCCTCAGCATACGCAACCAACTTATGATCAGGACTAGCCTGAGAAGACAAAAATCAAGAAATGAAAACATCAAGCAGGTTTGAAACAGAAGTCTTGAGAGAATACCAAAGGTTCTAACCTTGAAGGTACCAATTCTGTAGTAGCCATGCTCTTGGGCCTTGACATTCTCATCCAATATGATATGTTCAGGAGGAGCATCTGGACCAGTTGGCATTGTATCGTACACAGAAGGCTCAGCTTTGTTGTCAGTGATCAAACGCCTACAATGCTGAACATATTCCTTTCCTTGAAGATTCTTCTTGTAATAGTAGTAAGGACCCTTGCGTAGAGGTGCAGATATGTCATCTTCTTTGATCCTTCCTCTTATTTCAGCAAACAGCTGGTTCTCAAATTGCTTACTCCCTGAAAACAGCTTCCACAGTCAACACTAGCTAGGCATGAACATTAAACAAGGCAAAAAAATGAAACCAGACTAAAATTCACGAATATCCGAACTGTTTCTGTTTCTCTATACCTTAAAAGAGAAAATTAAACGATAACGGAATAGATACCAAAAATCTGAAATACAATCTGTATATCTCAAAATATTTTTTTTAGCATATTAAATTTTAAATTAACCATTTTTTATGAAGTAAATCCCAAATTATGGAAAGTACTAGACTAATCACTGAGGAGATTTTGTTCATGGATACATACTTTCTCTATCTATGCAAATGCACAACTCTTGTTGGTGTTTAAGAGCAATGTGTAGTAGTTTCGTGCAGCTACTGACATAATAAATATTAATATTCTCTATGTTTCTAAATATAAATGTTTTAGATAAAAAATGTTATTAAAAATTACTTAATTTTATCTAAAAATATGATTAGTACTATAAATTATAAACTATTCAACCAATTACAAAAAGAACTGTTAAATATGATTATTGATTGGTTACACAAATTTTAGTTAAGTCAAAAAATTACCGAGAAATGTGCAACATCTTACATATTGAAAGATCAAAAACTTTTTAAACATCTTACATTTAAGAACTGAAATCTTACATTTAGGAACTGAAAGAATATTATATTAAAAAAAAAAACAATTACCAAAATGTTTTGATCCCGATTATATGAAATTATTTGATATTTTAATCAATAATCTGATTTTTAAATTGCTTAGTCCCTGAAAACACAGGTTCCACAGTCAATAAACCTTAATCCCCCGTAAGAACCTCCTCACTCACCAGACATGACGGAGTGAGTGTAGGCGTTTTCTTCACGGAGGTAAGAAAGCATGTTGGGGTTGCAACGAGAATCGTCACGGAGCCAGTAGTAGTTGTCAACCCTAACGTCACCGAACATCTGCATCACATGCTCCACTTTCTTCGCCACGGGAGCTGATCTCGTTTCCGCCATTTCGAAGGGGAGAGAAGACGACGACGACGAGGTGCGAGAAAGTGGGAGCGTTGTGGTGATTTATTTTATATAGTGAGCGCAAGACTCGCGACGAGTTGTTGGTAGATATTCCCAAATCCTGTTACGTACACTTGATTCTAGGATGCGAATCCTTTCTTTATTTTAAACAAAACCAAACAATTCGAAAACAACGTTATTAGTTAGGATTCCGGATCCAGATCGTATCTTAATCTAACGTGATGATTGTTTTGTTAGATTCTAGATTTTGGTTTTTGATTTTTGGTTTTTAGTTTTAGTTTTTTAATTTTTGATTTTCCAGTAGATTTTGATTTACTTAAAAATTTGATTGGTAGTTTTAGATTTTGCTTTTTAGTTTTTGGTTTTTTCTCTTAAAAATAATAATATAAAAAATATATTAATAATAAAATATTTATTACTGAGAAATAAAAAATAAGATACTATTATCAAAGCATACATGAATTTATTTAAAAAAATTAAAACAATTAATTCAAATATAAAATAAAGATTATCTTGAATCTCATAAAGATGCATAAATTTGATCTTGAATGCCTTCAATATAATGCACATGAGTGTTATTATGTTCTTCGTCTTCATTTGAATAAGAGTCTTCAGTTGGTCCACTACCAGTTGTATAATCCGAATCAAAATCAACATCTTCTAAATTTGATAACCTAAAAAAATTATGCAGCGCCATTATAGTTGCAACAACTCTTCTTTGAACATATATGTTGTATCTTGGCTTCTCTCTTAAAACCTGTCATTTTCCTTTCCACACACCAAAAAAACTTTCAATAACAGATTGTCGCGAAGAATGTCGTTTGTTAAACATTTTTTTATACCTATTGGGCGGACTAGCTCCATCGTACTGGCTAGGATGATATTTTTCCCCTCTATATGGAGTAAGAAATCCAGGTCGAAGAGGATAACCAGAATCTCCCAAATCTTCCCAAAAGGTGCAGTCGAAAATTGATGAGGCCCCTTCATTGCTAGAGCTAGAACTTTTGCATCATGAGCTGATCCCCGAATACCTATATATGCATATGTAAACAACATCTCCATATTACATATAGCTAAAACATTCATACTCGTGTCACTTTTACTGTTCCAATATTTTTCAGAATCTTTTCCAGCAATAGTGACAGGAACATGTGTTCCATCGATTGCACCGATGAATCCTTTAAAATAAGGCCAATAATTTATATTGGATTGTAACCTAGAATAAGGTTGTGTGAGCTCATTTGGACCAGGTCTAAGCAAATGAACCGCCATTTTTTCGAAAGCACTCAACACTTTATGGAATTTCATGCTTATGGTTTCCTGTGAATGACCAAATATCTTCCCAACATACCTCTGATTTACATTTTGAGCACATATGTTAAGGAATATTGCAACACTTTCCTCGATGCTTACATTATCAGTTTCTTTCAACTGATAGTCCTCCTTAAGATTTTCACATAACTGAATGTATACCTGCGGATACATTCACATTATTTTATATCATTGGACGCCGTGACCACAGAGTAACTCATATACATATCTTCGATCACGTTCTGGATCCAGGTTCATTTTTTGCCTTTCTATACTCACATAATAAGAATCAATGAAGGATTCTCCAAAATTAATGCTACCATCTTCTGCTTCTTTATCTTCAAGCATTTGGTAAAATGTTTCTTTCTAACAAAAAAAAAATAAGAAGTCATTTGTTATAATAAATAAATATTATTTGATAAATAAAAAAAAGAAACAAAAAAAATTATTCAAAATAAAACATGAATTAAAATATGAGAAAAGAAAACTCTTGAAGAGTTTTAAAATTGTATTCAGCTTCTCGGTCGATTCATGTCATTCTTTTGAGATATTTAATTCTAGCATCATCGTCAGGTAGTGTAAGATAAACACATGCATGTGTCTCATTACTTTTAAGCATAGTCACTGCTCCCCAATACAACGAAGAGTCATATTGAAGATCTGAGAGTGTTTGTAATGAGGCAATTGCACGTTCAAGCTTGTTATATTGGGCTCTTATAAAGTTTTGTTCGTTTCATGTAGGCTTCATTTGTCACAAAGTCATATGAAGCCTTTGTTGTTCCTCGTTTACGTGCTGAAGATGAACTACGCGAAGTGTTTCCGTACACCCGTTTGGAACTCTGGTTGAAGGAAGACGGTATTTCGTTTTGGTTTCTTGAAGGCACATCTAGATCATCTTCTAGATTCACAGTGTCGTGTTCATTCTCGGTAACCGTCTTAGACTCGGTATTCTGATCCTCTCCAGAACCTGGATAGTATCCATCATCGGTTGAAATGTGTTTGCCTCCAAAAAGTCGATCCAATCTGTCGAGATCAGTGAGAGGGTGTGTCCGGAGCTTTACAGCATCATGTATTTCCTAAATTAAAAAACAATAAAAAATTATTATAGTTTTCTAATAAAAAAAGCTCATGGTTATGATGTTAAAAATTACCTGAATGTGATCACTCCACCATTAATCATCCATTCGAATAGCTTTTGTGGTCTCATGAAATGAAACTCCAGTCATACAGCCCAATCGGCGATAAATGTCGTACAACTTTTTTTATAGAATAAAATTTGTTTTTCAACGGAAGCCATTCTGGATTTTAACTTGTTGCTTCTCGAAATGCATTTCTAATTCCTGTTTTACTCTCTTTTTTCAAAGGACCATTTACGCCAATTTATTTTTTTCCATTTCATTTTCATATATTTCAAGAAATATATGAACCATGCTATCATTCCATTGAACTTTTACCTTTAACATTAATATCAGACATTAATCAGTCAACTAAACTATATAATCAGTCCATTATAAATATTTATTTAGTAAATAAATACCTCTTTTCCATTTGATGATTGTCCTTGGTATGCCATACCTATAAGAAGAAACATTATTAATAGTTAAAAGTTATGGAACTTAATATTATAAATAAATACTAATAGCGATAGAGTTAAATTAAATTTTTATGTACTTGTTGTCAAAAAAGCTTATGTACTGTTATTTATTTTATAATAATGCTTATATTTATGCCATAACAATACTTTAGTATAAAAACTTAATTCTGCATATAGATATAAATGTCGAGCCAAGAGCACCTATATTCCTAATATAAAAGGTGGCGGATCAAAACATCCACAGCAGATCATGTCCTTCAATTCAAGTCGCACGTTGCTTTCTATCACACATTGATCAATCAAAGAGAGATTCAACAACTAAAAATATATTTTATATTACAAACTTGTACATATAATATATTCTTGCACTTCACTAAAGAGTATATATATAATTTATTTTATTGAACTATTGTTTACCTTAACAAAACTCCAAACTGTTCAAATACTTAAAATGTAATATATTTTTGAGATTCATGTTTATCTGTGTATGTAGTTGTAGAGTTGTATAGTAGACTATTTCCTAATATTAGCAATTTATATAAAAATATAATATATATTGGTTGTAGATATTTAAGGAAGAAACCACTTGAATAGTGATTTTGGTTTCTAAGAAGGAATTAATATGAGGAAGCAAAAACTAAATTCCCTAAAAATAAGAAATCTAATTGACCAGAATTGTGATTGGGTTAAAAGTGGTTTCTGAAAAATCTAAAACTAAAAACTAATGTACAAATTAAAAACAATTAAGCTCTAAATTTCATTGGTAAAGATTTGGTCGTTAACATGTGATTTTAGGACTTGATTGTAGAGATATCTCCTATATATTATTTGAGGATTTTTTAAAAAAATGCAACCCCAAATTTGTATTAATTAAAAAGAGATTTTGCTGATGTGACAATCGTTTAAGCTCCTTTAAAGCTGACGTGGTAGAAAACAAAGCAAGAAGAAAAGACTTTTTCAACTTAAATTTTCTCTAATGAGTCATTGGATGTTTTTCTCTGATTTAAGCTTCTCTTAACCAATCTTGCAGTGTGTGTGAAGGTTATCAGTAAATGGAAGGATGATTATGCAAGAAACCATGAAGAAACCGAGATGCTCTTTGTTCATAAACCATCAGGGTCTCTTTCTATTCTTATATAAAGGTTTTTTCTCTTGACTGTTTTTCTTAAAATTATCTACCACCAAAAAAATATTTTTTCTTTTTTTCTTAAAAATTGTTGATTATTAAAGAGAAATTGGCATGTATGACAATGAAAAAGTGTTATACATCCACTAACCAATTGCCCTAACATTCATATACACGGCGTTACAATTATATATTATTGGCATATTATCCTTTCTATCAAACGGCTCAACTTATTAAAAAAAAATTTTTACAAATTATTAACCTCAAAAGATAAAACGTGGCTTCCCCAACTTCACAGCTTCCCTTTTTTATTTTGCTTGGTATCTTCCTCCTATTCAATTGCACTCCGGCACTGATTTGCTTTACAACTTCACTCTATCTTATTTCTAGATCTTGATTGCCTTTGCTATTTTTCACACCGGTCATTTATACTCTTGTGACATCATCCCTCACCGGTCGGCGTTGAAATTGCAGCAGCGGATAGTAACAAACTGTTCCTATTCCACTTCATCTCGTTGCTTTTTCTTAGATCTCTGGAACTTTGGTAAGTTCTTCGGTTTTTACCTGCGATTAACTTCATCTTCTCTTTGTCTCTTGGTATTTTCTTTTCGATGTGGGCTATTCTCGAAATTAGGATCCTATAATATGTAACTCTGAAACATCAGACCCGATGCATGTCGGATCTGCATTTCGACGACGGAGTTGGTAAATTGATATGAATCCATTACAATTTTCTAGCGTTCATACATAGCACAAAATCTGCATGATCTATTCTACTCGAAATGGAATGCCCGGTTTCGTTTATTTATACCATTCCATCTGAGATCCATTCCGCTTATTTGCTCTTCGTCTTATTGTGCATGGTTTATATGGACGACTTAGGTCTTCCATACAGATAGTTTGAAACATGATATGAGCCCACTGGAAAAAGGTTTAACAACTACTTCAACCTTTGTTGGATCGAGTTGCTCAAGAGTACATTGGAGGATGAGGACTTGGCGATGTTGGTTGCGTCACAATTTGATCAAGTATTGCAGATGCGGGACCACACCTTCTCCACCATCCGTATTTCTATTATATTGTCTACATTTCCCAATGTTTATTCCGTATGTATGAGGATGAACGTAATTACATGACGCCGTAATTCAAGAAGGGTGGTTTAATTTATGAAAGATTTGGGTTGCAATGGATGAGAGTTTATATTTTCCTAACTTGGGTTTAGTGATTATTATCAGGTGTTCTATTACCGATCCCCCCATTAGCTATCTATTTTATGTAAATTAATGATGGTTGAGCTATACAAATAGCAGCAAGTAACATAGAATGAAATATCATTTCCCCATTCAAGGGTTTACAACTGACAAGGATTTAATTTCTGAAAGATTTGGGTTGCAGTGGACGAGGGTTTATATTCCCCCAACTTAGGTTTAGTGTTCAGTGTCATGTCTTCACTTACCAATCCTCCATTAGTTATCTATGTTATGTACGTCAATGCTTGTTGTACTATGCAAAAAATAGCAAATAACATAGTATGGAATATGGAATAGACCCCTCACGTAATAGCCATTATAAATATTTATTATCATATAACGGCCATATATTATAATTAAGTTAATATTTGCATCATTTCATTTATCCAAAATAGAAGGATTGTGGGTGTTTCGTACAACCAACACATAGTTGTGATTACATGGGTTATATATGGCTTACTATCTACATTAGATCCTATCTAGTCTGGACTATATTTACTTCGATACTATTCTATATATTAGACGTGAAATGGAACATAATCTTTTTCATTCTTTGTCACTCTAAGACGGTATACTATCACCTTCTTTATCTTCTTAATTCATGATTGTAGCTATGGTTTCTATTTCCAACTAGGGTTTAGTGATTAGAGTTTAAGGTTTAGTATCTAGTATGTGAGGGGGTATAGTTAGGGTCATCACTAACTTCTTATATGCAATCATAGACATTTCATAATTTCACAAATATGTTCTATGCTATCTATTTTGTTCCATTCTATTTGGGTTTAGGGTTTATATTTTGGTTTATGGTTTATATTTAGGTAAGGGTTTAATGATTAGAGTTTAGGGTTTAGGTTTTAGAAGGGAAATGGGTATGGTTGGAGTCAACATTAACTTCTTTCGTGCAATCATATACATTTCATAATTTCACCAATATGTACTATGTTATTTTTTTTATTACATTTTATTTGGGTTTAGAGTTTATATTTGGGTTTATAGTTTGTATTTGGGTTTATGGTTTATATTTGAGTTTAGTGTTTACTGACTTGAGTTTAGTTTATTATTTAGAGGATGGGGTAAGATTGAGATAAGATTTAGTATCTATAAATTGAGATTGTGATATGTTTATTATTTATGAGGTGTAAGTGAGGTTATAATTTTATACTATTTCGATGATATATAATAGAACATTTAATGCATATGTATGTGGTCAATAAAAATATATGTGGTTAGTTCTTTCTTCTTTCATTTGGATTAGTTTTCAAATACTCTTGACCATATATTTTATTGGTCACGTTATTTTATGTCACATTTACTTGATACATCTATCTTATTAAAAGGGAAGTACCCAATAAAAAATACTTCTAAGTTTTCACATTTATTTACATTTCCATGTCATTTAGAATTTAATTAAGTTTCATATTTTAATGCTTGTCTTTTTTACTTAAATTGATGTATTTTAAAACTTTTTATGTTAATGCTTGTCTTTTTCAGCTTATTTATTGTGTTTTAATGCTTCTAATTATGTGTATATTATATGATCTTAAAATATGAATATCATCAATATAAATATTTTAAATAAAATTAGAAAAACAATCTAGAAATATAAAATTAAATATGCATAAGTTCAATTATCTTCAGAATATCTATTCGGATTTGGGTATTATCCGTTCGGGTTCAGATATCCAATCTCTCCTAATTCAATATCTGTTCGGGTATTTTGTTACTTCAGTTTGGATTTTGGTTTGGGTTTTTCAAGTCGGGTTCAGATACGGATTCAAAAATATATATTTAACACACATATAAATTATTTTTAAAACCATAAAACATTTTAATTACTTCATTTAGTAACGTAAGCTTAATATCCGCGCTGGCGCGCGGGTCAAGATCTAGTGTTAATTTAAAGGACAAAACCGGATGATTTGTGTCTTAAATGTTTGACATTGAATTATGTCAAAATCAATGTTATTCAGCTAATTTCACTCTGAAATATGGCTATCTCGTCAATAAGCTCATTATTAAATAGTCTATCATATAAGAGGTATCCGAGAACTCTACAAACACAAAATATTCTACTTTTCTAAGCATTTGGAATTTTCTTACGCAATTTTTTCAACGCAATTCGAGTTTTGTTAAGGTAAAGTTAACTTGTTGATGTTTTGTTTCGTGTTTTGTAAACAGTAGTTCAATAAAATATAAAAAAATTATGGACACTATAGTTTTTTTTGTTATCGTTCTTGTTTTAAAAAAAAATGTAAACGACAATTCATATTTTTCAAAAAATAAAAATTTACAGTAAAATCAAAAACCAAAAATTAAAAACCAAAAACTAAAAATCAAAAACTAAAAAAACAATCATCAATTTAAATTATTGTAATTTCTTCCTCTATGTAATTTCCATTGGACTTAAATAATGAAAATATGTTTTAGATATTTTGAATATTTTTCAAATACTTTCAGATATCGATCCGGACGATTTTCAGTTTATTAGTCAAATGCTCCGGATCCGAATTAAACTCTTAACCAAAACAAGAAAATATCCAATTGTACCAAAATCTCTAGAACTGAAATATCCAACCCGAGATACCCGACCCAAATCCAGCATTACTGTTAGTTATACACTAGGTGTTTGCCTGCGATTTCGCGGATGATAATATTATAAGAAAAATAAATATTATATTTATAATGTTATAATTATTGAATAATAATTAGAAATATTAAATTTTAGAATTTAATAGTTGGATAATCAAAAAAATTTAGTATCTATTTTAAAAAAAGCTGTGAAATTTTGAGATAGTTTAATAAATATAAGTCATTAAACCATTTTTCTTAAATGCAAGTATTATTACAATTGGTTCGAGTAATTGGTTGTAAATTACCTTTTAATTTATTTTAACATGTGAAAAAATGAAAACACTTTAGTAGCCATACAAAATGTATTTTGTGTAGTTCCAAGAAGATGGTTAGAGACTTCTATAGCTCTGACATCTTCATTGTTGATTAGTTTTATTTATGTTTCTTTTATTTGTTTGATTGTTTTTAATTTATTTTAAATTTAACAAAAAATAATTATTTTATGTGTTTCTTTAAAAGGTTTGGCAAAACAAAAGTTTCAAATATGACTAAAAATTCAATTTTATTTATATATATATGAGTTAGATATTAAACAATATGTAATTCAAAAGTTCGCAGATAAATTGATTATAAAACTAATTTCTATATTAGCACTGAAAATAAATAAAAATATCAAATATCAAATATTGAAATTGTAAGATTTCACCTATAAACGTATATGTAACAAAAAATCACTTAAATAATCTATATTTTAATAAATAAATAGTATATTAAAATTTTATATGATTTAAATGACTTATTTTTAAGCATGATAACCATAAGTGTAAAATAATTATATATGATTTATAAATCATTATAATAATATATTTAATACAATTATAATTAGATCTCGAAGTATTTAACATTTTGCATCTAAACAAGATGTGCTCAAAATTTATATAAATAGATTTGATAAAAGTCTCTTAAATTATTTAGAAACTCTAATATAATGATCTTGTGTGGGTTTTAAAAAATTGATGAAACATTATATATTTTTTTCTATAATTTATAAAAATAAAAAATGGATGAAACATTATATATTTTTTTCTATAATTAAGCAATTAGTTACCATAAATTGTTATTTATAATATTGCCTTGTGTATTTTGGTAACTTGTATTAATTGATTCTAGATTTTTCTTTTATTTTTAGATTTGATTAAAAGAAATATTTAATAAAAATCATCAACCAATCAAATTATAACAATTTTTTGAAATTTCACCTATGAGCAGTAGTCACTAAAGTGACTTCTCATTTAATATATAGGAGGATTTCACCCGTGAATTATTTATTACTGAACTTTGACGGCTTCATGATTTAATCAATACAGCAATAAACCGAACAAAGCAAGATGAGATGATAAAATTGGTCTTACATACAGAAAACAAGTATTAATAACATCAAGAGTCTAGATCAAAGTTAAAAAAAAAAGTGCATCAAAAACACTAAAATTACCAAAGTGACAATCACTTCCACAAGAAAATGTGTTTGTTTCCAAAAGAAGACAAAAAAAAAAACAATGGAAGTGTAAACACAACATCAGAAGATATACCTTGCAAGAACATAAGCCAACGGTAATGGCGCTAACTTCGTCAGAACAATATGAGACTAATAACGTAGGATCATCACACTATCCATTACAGGAAGTAAGGAACACCTGTTCTTGGCCCTCTCATTTGATTGTTCTCTTCTGTTTCAGTGAAGAACTTCACATCCCTTTCCTGGTAATAAAAGCATAACCGTCAGTGAGGACTGGATCAGATCCTAAACACTTTCCAGAAACCAGTCTACTAGAAGAACAGATTTAAAACACAGGCAGAGAGATTCTACTGCACCAACTAGGTGTCTATGTCACTTCATATATATATAACTGGCAAAAACATAATTCTAACTCTTATCTCACAAGAGCTACTTATCTAACTTCCCATAAACAAGAAAGTTCGTTCATGTTTGGGTTAGAGAGACGAGCACCAAAAAGGAGTAACTTAATAGATACATAAAGGTTAGGTAAATTGAAATCCGTCTTGTTTAGAAGATAGGTGTAAGAAAATGAAACACGAGAAAATGGGAAAGCAGTAAGAAAAGAGGTAACAAATGACTTGCCATGTTGTCATTGAAACTCAACATAGAAGCCACATTTCCACAGCGGTAGCAGTAGTTAGGTGCAGACCACACCTTTACACACACAAAATAAAGAGAAGAAACATCACCAAGCTAGCAGATTATTATACTTCAAATCAAAGAAGGCACCATACTTACAGTTACAAGACCTTTGTCTTGGAACATGTACTTGAGACCTTCTTGTACAAGCTGATGTGCGCGGCATACTAGATCAAGATTGTTTATATGGTTAAACTGCACAAGATGCAAAGCCAAAGGTAAAGAAGTGTTTCTTATACAGATTTATTCAAATTTCAACAACAACAAAAACAACTATACCTCAGTGGTAACCCTGGACCCGAAAAGCCAACCAGCCCCACGTGGACTTACAGCCCATGTTTCAATATCTTCAGGATCGCTCCACATAAGATCACAGAATGGTCCTTCATGCGGGATTTCGCAATTTCGATCAATCAATCTTATCTAGAGGACACAATAAGATCTGAAGTGAGTGAAAGAGATTCTAATCAATCATTAATAAAGCTTTCAGGTGGGTGAAAACAAGAAAACGATTGATAAAAAAGAGAAGCACTTTTCAACCTGGTCAATTGTCCGTACATCAGGTGAAAGGCCACCATGAACACATAGAACCTACATCGAAGAAGCAATATTTTTAGATATAATATACAGCTTATACATTCATATACCTCGTAAGAGAAAATAAATCATAATAAAATGCCAAAGAAAACACTTACAGTGCCATCTATAATAGCTGAAAGAGTGAGATAATCAAAAACATCCGTGCAATACCTCCAAGCATTAGCATTACCATACTTCCTTTGGCATTCATCATAGAAACCATAGACCTAGCAAATATAATTTAAGACAACAACTTTATTAAAAATGAACCAGCAGGAACACAAACAAAGTGCAGTAAGAAAATTGAACAAGAACAATTAAACGAGAACAGCGAGCAGGAAGCAAGTAAACAAAATCCTAGACTTGTCACTAATGTAAGAATACTTTGATCATACTGTCAGCAGATACTGGAATATAAATTTAATTTATAACAGCAGGTACACTCCTCAGCTTAATCATATTGAAGATTTATCACAAGTGTGTTCAAAATACAAAAAAATATCATACAATCTTCTTCCTTGACAGTGGATGCTAAAAATTATAAGATATTGCGTAGAGATAGAGATGCATCAAGAACTTCAAGAAGAAAACTCATGAGTGCAAAGGATCATGTTACCAAGTATATAACGAACTCTATGTACTCGAGTCACAGAAACGTATCTTAGTTAACATCTAGTATAGCACTTGAGGAAGAAAATTAAAATTACATTTCTACTATGAACAGTGTGAAGAGCAGACATCAATCAAACATACCTGAGTAAGCTGTCTGCTTTCATGATTTCCACGCAAAAGTGTGATGTGTGCTGGATATCTACACAGTGAAATACAAGAGAAAGATCGGTTTTACAGCTTAAAGAACATTCTCAAGAGAAGTGTGACATACAAAGTGAAACAGAAACGCATATGGAAATCACTTTTAGAAAACAAACCTTGCTTTGAGAAGCAGAAGAATAGTGAAAACCTCAAGACTGTTGTAACCTCTGTCAACGAAATCTCCCTGAGAAAGCAAATGAACTCAAAGTGTATAACACCATATTGATTGATGTGTCCATATTAAGACAAGAAGAAGAAGAAGAAGTGAATTACCATAAAAATGTAATTAGTGTCGGGAACGTGACCACCGGTCTGGAAAAGCTTCATAAGGTCATGAAACTGGCCATGGATATCACCACAGACGGTGACAGGACTGTTGACAGGTTGTACATTAGATTCCTCAATTAGAATCTCTTTCACCTGTAAACGCCATACCAAAAAATGTATCTTAGCAAATCATTTTCATGAAGTAAAGTTCGTAGGAAGGGTAAAGACTGAATCGAAGGGGTACGTACGTATTCGCAGAGAAGGTGAAGCTCGTCTTCGGAGAGATGTTGGGCGTCTTTAACTTTGGATATCCATTGATCTAAATCCATGATTTGGATGGCGTCTCTTGGGATTAGATCTACCAGAGCATTGCTCTCTCCGCTTCGTTTAGGGTTTGCGTAAGTAAGAGACAGAAGGGAACCAAAGACACTATGTCTGACCCAAACCCAATTTGGTCTTCAAACTCGATCCGTCTCTATTTTTGCATTAACCATTTTTTTTTTCTTTGGCAACTTATTTGGCAACACATTATTTTAATAAACAATTATCTTAAATTTATTTATCACAAAAATAATAGTCTTCGAAAAAATAAAATGACCAAAACAATTTTTTTTATTTTGAATATTTTTTCTTTTTTGAAATTCGAAACTCCATCCACAAACTCACTATTTAACTCTAAACCCTAAGTCTAGATTAGTTAACTCCAGGGGTCTAAATATATATAAATGCATTTTTAGCCTTTAATAAAACTTATTTTAGTCATTTTCTTCCTTAAAAACTATTTTTGTGAAAAAACAAACTAAAAAGCTATTTAAGAGAACTTCTCTATTTTAATTTCTCACTCTTATAGCCATTAGTGTTAACTTTTTTTCTTAGGATGAAAATGTTATTGTATCAAATAATAGTCAACATTATTGATAGTAATGATTAAGGGTGGGTATTATATCTGTATCCGAAGTACTGACCTAGAATTGACCCGAAAATCAGGGTATGAACCGGCCTAAATATCCGAAATGATCATTTTTCAAAATCTAAAACGAGTATCTGAACATATCCAAACATATATATATATATCTATACATATATAATATTATTTATAATTATATTTATACTAATATTAATATCTAAAAATAAAATTATAAATCAAATTTATTACTTATTTGAGTGTTTATAGATAGAAATGAATATTTTGGATACAAAATATCCAAATAGCATTGTATCCATGATTACTTTTAGACAAAAAATAACCAATTTGAACTATATATATTGCGTGTTTTTGGTTTATTGTTACTTTTAGATAAGTTTGACTAGCTTAGATATAAAATACCCAAGTTGAAGCTTTCGACAAAGGTGCTATTGAGATATTGAGCCCCTTGTCAGATTCACCTTGATCTTTCCAAACCTAAAGTAGAAGAAAACCTATGAAACCCTAAAGCTTGAATAGTTTGGTTATCTCGATTAAAACCCAAACCCACCCAAATCAAGGAGGACTCGGCTCAACAGAACCCAATTTTTTGTAATACATGAATGTGAGTATTTTTCAAAACTTGAAAAGATCGATACCCGAATAGATCGTACTCATACCCAAAGAGATACTCGAGCGCTAGGCCTAGTAATGATTTAGTGACAGGTCAAGGTTATTTTTATACTATAAAACAGAAATCAATCGATGATTTTCTGAATGGCTTGTGCCATTTACAGGTAGGTCTGGTAGGAAAGACTACACCTACCTGTTGAAGACGATTGATGACAACACATTCCATTTTTTACAGAACATCAACAGTTAAAATCCTTGATATTGGTATATATGTCGCAATTAGGTAAGAGTGGAGAAAATCAACTAAGTTGACCCTGATATATACTATATAATAAGTCTGGTCATTTTAGAAATGAAAAGCAATGACATACCAAATCGGCAAACAAATAGAAACTAGGATAATGAAACAATGAAGCCCAAAATATAGCACATAATTATAATATAGAACATACTAACCCCGCGCCTGCGCGGGGTGAAGACACCTAGCATATAAGGTAAGATGATTGAATTTCTAAAAGCCACAATCCTGAGCACCACTAACTAAATGGGAGACTTCATGACGTTTCCAATGGCTAATTGATTTGATAATTTTTTATTTCTCATAGACGTGTATGTTGTTAAAGTTTCAAATCGTTCTATGACTGTTAGGAATTTCAACCCCAATAATTTATGTTGTACCAAACACACAATCCAAACAAATGGTCACTGTCAAATACAACCTCAACTCAATTATAATTCAAAAAACTATTTAGACTTCCTAAAATATGCCTAAATCTACATTGACTCTAACATAAGTTAGCCAACAAGATAAAATAACATCGTTTTGATCTACTTAAGAATATATATATATATATATATATATGTTCATTCTGGGACTCAAACCCGTGCATTGATATCCATTTAAAAGGGCACACTAACCACTAAATTAAAGAAACTTTTTGAAATATTATTACAAATTTAAAATTATATAAACTACTATACTTCTTCATCTTATTCAATTAAAACTTTGGTGATGATTATTTCTGATTTATATAAATATATTGACATGTTTTTAATTAGAATATATTCAATAAACTTATATTTTACTAAAATATTATCAATAAAATATTTATACTTATATGAAATTAAATATACTTAAAACTTTGAAATTATTTATAAAAAGAATTATAGTGTTTTAAAAAAAATTAAACCTTAAATGGTAATTTTGTTTTTCTTCAAAGTTAATATGATATACTATTTTATGTTTTATATATTTTAGTTATTGTTTAATATGTCTAATATTTGAACAAATATCTTAGTGTAAGAAAGATAAAAGGCCTCTTAACATTTTGAACAAAATATCACAAATATATAATATCAACTTTGAAAATAAAAAAATGTCCACTTAAGTTTTAAAATTAAAAAAAATTATATAAGAAAATATTATAAATAGCTTCAAAGTTTAAGTATATTTAATTTCGTATAATTATAAATGTTTTTTTATATATTTTAGTAAGATATAAGTTTATTAAAGATATGATAAGTAAAAAATCTTAATACGTTTATATAAATCAGAAACAATCATCACCAAAATTTTAACTGGATAAGATGAAGAAATATAGTAGTTTATATAATATCTATTTTGTAATAAATTTCAAAAAGTTACTTTAGACTGGTGGTTAGTGATCCCCCTGTAAAAGCGTATCAAGACACGGGTTCTAGTCCCGGGATAAACATGTTTTCATAAAAAAAAAAATAGATCAAAATGACGTAGTTTTATATTGTTAATGGTTGACTAAGTTATGTTAGAGTCGATGTAGATTTAGGAACATTTTAAGAAGTCTGATTTTTTTTTTTTGAATTATAATTGAGTTGAGGTTGTATTTGGCATTGACGATTTGTTCAGGTTGTATTTAGCATTGACGATTTGTTCGGGTTGTATTTGTCCAGAATAAACATATTTTTTATTAAAAAAATAGATCAAAACGACGTTATTTTATCTTGTTAACGGTTAACTAACTTCTGTTAAAGTCAATATAGATTTAGGCACGTTTTAAGAAGTCTGAATATTTTTTAAAAAATTATAATTGAGTTGAGGTTGTATTTGGCACTGGCGATTTGTTCGGGTTGTATTTGGCACGACTAAAATTATTAGGGTTGAAATTAGCCTTTTTCCATGACTGTTACAAACAATTTTCATTCACCTTTCTCATTAATACCGAACACATGAAAATTATTAAGAATATATTCCTCAAATGGTAAAAAGTTACAGGGAAGCCAAATAAATCAATAAAGATTGGAAAAAAAATTAAACCAAAGAAATACTAACAAACATAATTCAAAATTTACAAATTCTATACAACTCATGTTTCTTAGCCATAATTATTACAATTTTTTTCTTTGAATAAAAAATTATATGCTTTATTATGTCAAAATAACATAAATTTGCATATAAAACTATTTTGTGTTATAATATCTGCGGTGTTTATATATATATATCGATTTTCACAAAATATAAATTATAAAATGAAGTTTAAATTATTAGAATGCAAATACTAATAATACTGAAAATAGATATTATATGTTTATTGTTTTTTAATTATGTTAAATATTAAATAAATTTACATGATATTTTTTTTTATTTTTTTTTTTGTAAAATGTGTAGATGGGATAACTGTTTTTTTGTGCAACTGATAACTTGGTTATTGATTCGATGAACTACTTTTTACAAATTGATATGTTTGAAACTGTCTTTCTATAGGTAAATGTTTCTGCTGGATGATGGTATCTGCTAGAAAATTTATTTTTCTACCACAACCACAAAATCAGATTTTTATATCAAAATCATACTCACATTTTTTTCTTAAAATAAATAATTAATTAAATTAAATTAAATGGGTTAACATAGTCTTTTTGGAAAACAAAACAACTGGGTGTTGTGGAGCCACATTGTAACAAATATCCTTGGATCATATGGTACATTTGGAAAGCAAGTAATGACAAGGTTTTTAATGGGAAAGAGAGATAGCAATGGATATTGTACAACTGGCAAATCTAGAGGCAGAAAGCTGGAGGATAGCAAACCAAAAAGAAAGCGAAGAAGAAATAGATCTTTCGGAGGAGTCTCAATCTGAAAGGACCTCATCTTTCTTACCTCCACACACGAATCGTTGAATCCCAACATGCTAGATCGATGCCTCGTGGGTCGATCATGGGCCTTGTATAGGCTGGTTTCTGTGGGATACCAAGGGATGTAAGATGTATGGTGAAAAAGGTTGTACAAAAATTTTATTGGCGCTCCATGCAGAATTAGATGGACTTATTAGGGCGGTGTCAAGTATGCGGGAGCGGAGCATCCTCTCGGTTTCCTTTGAAACAGATTGTGCAGACTTGGTAAAGATGATCGGGGATCCTTCTGACTGGCCGGCATTCAGATCAGATTTTTTTTTTTTTTTGCAATCCCTTATAGATCAGTTCGATTTTTTTTTTATATATCCTTTATCCCTAGAACCCAAAATGTCTGTGCGGATCGTCTTGAAAAAAGCACTCGAGCACGTGTGTGTCTTTTTCCCATATAAGTTATGACTCGTCAGTTGTTACGGATCTGCCCGGATTTCGTAGAACTGATCAACTATAATTTTCTTGTGGTGGTCGTATTGAAAAAAAAAACAAAGTCTCCAATTTTAAATAAAACTTCTTTTAATAAATGTGTTTTGTTTCCCATCGACATGTGTCTTGAACAATACTCCCTCCGTTTCATAAAAAAATATCACTCTGATATTTTTCACACAGATTAAAAAAAGTAATCACAATAAATTTAATAAGTTATTAATTACACATATTTGACCAATAATATTTGAGATAAATAAAATTACTTATAAAATCCATGCAGTTTGCAATTAATTTTCAGCTGAAAATAACTATAATCTGTATTGAAATTCTAAAGTGATATTTTTTTGCAAAAAGTGTTAGAATGACACTTATTATGAAACAGATGGAGTAATTTGTAGAGGTTTGTACTTTAATATTAGGTGAACTTTGATATATAACTATGATATTATTTCGGTTTTCATGTGTCATATTAGTCATATGATGTTATTAGAATAGAGACAAATTAAAATTCATTGGAATAAGTTTGTACGGGGACCAAATGTTATGTGTACCAATAATTGGTTGGCGAAAATATAGGTAACAACAGTAGATTACATTTAACGTAATTATAAAATGAGAGTATTTATGTTGAATAATGTAGTTATAAAATTTAGTTGTTTATAATAGGTTAAGTTAAAAAATAATAGGTCCAACAACTTTTAACAATATATTTTTTAGAATGATTCTTTTTAATAGCATAGATCAAATTAATCCTTTATTTAATATTTATCATTATGAAAATTATGAACTATATTTATTCAAGTTTTTAATATCAGCAAATGTAACATAAATAAATCTCTTATTGAAAATATTAACTACTATTTATAGTAACTATTCCATCTAAAACGGTAAGAATCATACAAATATTTTTATATATTGGCCAAAATAGAGATTTTGAAAATATATTAAAGATTACCTTCTAAACTAGTTAAAGATACTCATTAATTGTTACAGATTTCTTTGTATACATACTTTGTAAACCGCATTCATAAGTCAATTAGGTTTACCAAAGCATTTTCTTGAATATTATATATATACATACACAAGTTATATCATTTCATCCAATACAAAGATATTACAGAAAGTAAAATTGGCACAAAGGAGTGAAAAGTATAAAACACACACATCTTGAATATGAGATCTGCTAGTATCTTTTTGGTTTCTTGTATTCTCATGTCCTTTGTTCTCATCAATATCAAAGGTAAGATATTAATTTTCTCTTTTTATTGATTAGTTACATATGTAACTTAAAAGCTCTAACTTTTACATATTGCTAATTAAGTTGCTTCTACAGAAAAAGTTTTACAACATCTGCGATTTTAAATTTGTAGAATTATCTCAATTATTTTGTTTAAACTTTAAAACTTAAAGATTTTGTATGGTTGATATGAAATAATAGACGTGGAAGCTGGATTGACTCCATTGGATAACCAATGTGGCCGGAAGGATATATTTGTTGGGGGATGCGGTCCTGATGGAAACAAGACATGCATAAACGACTTTGTTAAGAAAGGGGGTGCAGGCAATACACCTTCTAGTTGCGAGTGTGATAACTTCGGTGATGAACATTTATGCCGATGTAATTTTCCTTGCTAGCTTTTGTTATAGGTCTACAAACAAAATATTATAGCAATAATACATAAGAAACTAGTTTTATTGTTGTGTGTCCAAAATCATAAGAAAAGAGTAGCAAAACTTAATAAACCTTAATATTATAAGTTGTTTCCCACCATGATCTTTAACCCAAATAAAAAAAAATAAAAAAAAATATATATAAGTATGAGAAAGAAAGAAAAAAAATTAAGGCATAACGAATTGCGCGTTATCGTTTTTTGTTGACATCAATTGACTATTATATTACTCAAAATAAAAAAGATATGTACAACTAAACCAGAATAAACCAACTAATAAAAAATCATATAAAAAGATCTTATAGTTTTAGATAAAGAATCCAAAATTGCATTTTATCCTTGAATAATGTACATGAGTTTAAGAACCATATATATAAAAATCATATAAAATAACAATAGTGATAAATAAGAAGTTGAAATATAAGACAATTCAAAAGAATGGTCATTGCATGATGCTCAATATTAAAAGTAGTATATTAAACATATGACTACTCACTTCATGATGTATTGGTTTCTTTTTATTTGGTCCTCATAATAGTTTACACTCATGTGTATTAGATAACAAACACATTAGTATTGATATAAATAAAAATATGAAAATAACAATATTGGTAGGTAATACCATAAATATTGCATCTGCTCGTATACCCACATCCTGCATCTGCACGTATATGCACATCCTGCATCTGCTCGTATACATTAGGAACCAATTATGTACACTTGACATTTATCACCGCACTCTGTATGCTAAGACAATTTTAAATCACCCGGCCAACAACTTGGATTGGGTGACTTGCAAATGGCACCAGGCTCAACATTCTTTACAAATGAGTTGAGAGAACATAATATATTAACTTATCATCTATTACTACATAATCACATTTTACCAAAATTTATTTTTAAACTAAAATCTCCACTAAAAGCACTATAAAATGACTGAAAATACTAAAAAATACAACTTCAAATTATTTTAAAACAGTTAAGTTCAAAATTGAAATAAACAATTTCAACAACACTTTAAAAACTTATGTTTAAATAACAAATGATTTATCACTTTAATTTAAATTACCTCATACTTCCAATTAAATAGACCCCTTAAACTAATGATGATTATTATAATTTTTTGCAAGATATAATTAATAAACTTTTTTTCATTACGGGTTAAACTTTGCAAGCGGTTAATTTTGTTTGATTTATGTTGTTCTATTGGTTATTGTTTAATAAACACAACTAAAATATTAAAAACATATTTAATTTTAAATTTTTATATGAATTTCGTTTGGAACGAATAACAATTTTAAATCAACAAAAATACATGGGGGAGTCTATTAAATTTAGAACCTGAAGCGATTTCATTTTTAGTAAGTCTTAAGATGATTTTGGAAGATTTAAGAAATATTCTGATTTAAGTTAAGTTACTCTAGAATCTCATTTATAATTATAAGATTTATTTTTTTAGTTTAAACTGTAAACTTTACTAAAAACACTTTACAAAGACTGAAAACTACTAGAAATCACAACTTCAAAATATTTCAAAACAGTTAAATAGTTTATAAAATAAAAATTTAATAACACTTTAAAATTCATGTTTAAATAACAAATAATAGGTCATTTTATTTTAAATTACCTCAAACTTCCAATTAAATAATCCTCTTCCACTAACGATGATTATTATAATTATAAAAAAGATATTATAAAGTTAGGTATACAAAAATTGTATCTATGATTCTAATAATTTTTTAAAAAAAAGTTTGCAAAGAAATCATCAGCTAAAAACAAAGCAAAATTCATCAATTCAAGCAATCGAAATGACAAATTCCAAGCAATTGTTATCTGCTTTAATGTTATATATGGTCTACAATTTTTTGGTTGATTATAATTATTGAAAAATATTTTTTTATAAACTAATAACTCTATAAATTAATAAATTTCTATACTCACAGCATTTTAATTTATATTTTTTTGTACTGTACTTGTATTAATCCACTTTCTCAAGCAAATAGTTTAATAATATATACATTAACACTACATTATTAAACACTAAAAGTGAACTATGAGTTTCTATCTAACATGATTTTTTTTTTAATTTCTATAAGGCGATTCTATTACACTTTTAAAAACAGCCGCAACAACATAAATTGATACATCAGTTGAATATCAAATTAAATAACTATACCACCCAAAAATATTCATATCTAGATAACCCTAAAAAACAAAAAATAATCGCGTGATTATTTTATTGTAAGTGTAACTCTCCAACTAGCAAAAAGAAAATAATGTTCTTCAGAATTGGGCCTGGAATAAATAATTGGCCCATTGTTTTTAATTGAGCCTTTAGAAGAAAACGCGTGATTAACACCATAATATACAGCTAGAAAATTACAATCTTTATTTTTGTATACATACACTTTTTATTTTCTTTAACTTTTCTATCTCAATCGACATCGATGATCCTCCTCTCCTCTGGAATTTTGTAATCCTCTAAGATGGCGACTTGAATTTTGCAGATTTTTCTTTTAATTTTCACAAACACATTCATAATTTGTGTATCGGTTTTCTTTTCTTTTAGGGTTTCTCACAAACCAGTTGGATGCTTTGATGATTCTGCGTGATTTTTCTTTTCCATCCGCCTACGTTTCTATGCAGTAAGTTTGGAATTTAACTCTCTTCTTCTTCTCGATTGCTTTACTTATCTTTCCAAACGATCTTTGTTCTTGATTCGTTTTATCTATGTTTGACATGATGCTGACTAGGGTTTCTTGAAATTCCAAGAGAGATTCACAGGCAAACACTCAATTAATAGTGTTCTGTTAGATTCTTTCTTGGGTACATATGAAATTGTATTTCATCATAGCTCTAGCATACTTATGAGTTGGATTGGTGTTGGATTGTGATTGTAATGCTAGGGGATGATGAAATATAAGACCCACGGCTTATGTTTAGTCTTTAGACAGAGACTATAAAACATGTTCCTATGGGTCTGTTTTGGTTGGTTGGATGGAACATACCCACGGCTTTTGAGTTTAGTCTTTAGACAAAGGCTAAAACTCTAAAAACTCTCCTTTTTTATGATGACAGAGGCTTAAGAACTGATCCTTTATGATCTATGGCTTAAACTAAAGTCTTTAGAGAAAGACTGGATCAGTTTTTGATGGTTAGTTTGAAGGATAATTGTACCCACGGAAATATAATGAAGTCTTTAGACAAAGTCTGGTTGGATTTATTGATAGGTACCCATGGCTTATGTGAAGTCTTTAGACAAAGACTATGTATCAGACAAAGATTCTCTACCCACGGATTTGAGTTTAAAACTCTAAAAACTAACCCATGGCTTAATTGAAAGTCTTTAGACAAAGACTATATCTGTTTTTTGTTGGGTAGTTTGAAGGATAATTGTACCCACAGCTTATAATTATGTCTTTAGACAAAGACTTTATAAAAAGACAAGGACGATGGATATGGTTCTGGTGGGTTGGAAGGAACCTTGTACCCACAGCTTAAACGGAAGTCTTTAGACATAAGACAATGAGTAAGTTGTATACCCACGTCTCTGAGTGAAGTCTTAAGACAAAGACAATGTGTTGGATTTTGATTCATTGAGACATAAGTTGTACCCACGGCTCTTAGCGAAGTCTTTAGACAAAATGCAATAAGTCAACTGTGTACCCACGGCTTTAGTGAGGTCTTAAGACAAAGACAAGACTGTCCGATTTTGATTCATTGAAACATAAATTGTACCCACGGCTTGAAGTCTTAAGACATAGACTGTCGTATTTTGATTTCTTGAAAGAGATCCTCAGATGAAAGTCTTTGGACAAAGACTGGATCTGATTTTTTTGGTTAGTTGGAAGGATAACTATACCAACGGCTTAACTTAAAGTCCCTGGATAAAAACAGTACACACAACTTATAATCTTGTCTCAATACAAGACTATGCATCCTATTTTTGATTCAAATGGAAAACTAAACTGTACCCACAGCTTACATGAAGTTTGTAAACAAGACTGAGTCAAATTTTCATTCACTGAAAAGGATATTGTACCCGCGGCTTAAATGGACTCTTTAGTAGAAAGACTAAGATACAAAAACCAATTTGTTATATGGAGGATAAGATACCGCTCTGTAATAACCCACGGCTTAAACATAAACATGTATTTGGACAAAGGTCATGATCTGTTGGAAGTAGAACATGACATGTGGCTTAAAAGTTTGTCTCCAGACAGAGGGTAAGGTATACAAAAATCATTTTATTATGACAACCACGGCTTAAACAAAGTCAGGTCTTAGGACAGACTGATCTGTTGGAAGTAAAACAGAACATGCAGCTTAAAGTTAAGTCTTTAGACTGAGGTTAAGATTCGTAAATGCATTCTTTACACACCCACAGCTTAAATGAGGTCGTTTGACAAAGACAACGAACTGCTTTTTGTTAGTTGGACAGAAAACAAAACATGCGGCTTTAACAGAGGCTAGGACTCGACATGTGGCTTAAATAAGGGCTATGGACAAAACTATGTATTGGTTTTGGCTCATTGAAAGAAAAACATAATCTGCAGCTTAAGACTTATTCTTTAAACAGAGGCTTTGTGTAACCAATGGCTTAAATGATATCTTTGGACAGAGACTATGATCTGTTTGGAATTAAAACAGAAACTCCGGCTTAAAAGTTAGTCTTTAGACATAGGCTAAGATTCGAAAACAATCCTTTACCCACAGCTTAAGTGAGGTATTTGGACAAAGACAATAATCTGCTTTTGGTGAAGAAAAACAGAACCTTTGGCTTAGACTTCAGTCTTGAATCAGAGGCTAAAATTTAGAAACAGGTCCCTTACGATGGATAAAAACAATGCTCTGGTTTCTACTGTAGCAGATCTATGTTACCCTCACAGGTATGTGGTTCCTAAACCTTTTTTCAGTAATGTACAAAGACAATGGAAGGAACACTCTACCCACAGCTTGCTTGAGAGAAGACAATGAGTAAGTCAACTGTGTACCCACGGCTTGAGTGAATTCTTAAGAGAAAAACAATGTGTCAGAGGCTAAAATTAGAAAATTGATCATTTATGACCCACAATGGCTTAGATGAAAGTCTCTAGACAAAGACTTATGAATAAACATAATGTGCCCACGGCTTTGGATTTTGTCTTTAGACAGAGACTATAATTTGAAAACAAATCCTTTACGACCCATAATGAACGTCTTTAGACAGACTGGATACAAAAATCAATTTGTTATAACACCCACGGCTTAAATGAAGTCTTTAGAACAAAGACTGAGATACAAAAAAAACAATTTGTTATAACACCCACAGCTTAACTGAAGTCTTTAGACAAGGACTGAGAAACAAAAATCAATTTGTTATAACACCCACGGCTTAAAATATCTTCAAAAAGAGGCTAGGATAGCAATTTTTTATAACCCATAGCTTAAACAAAGTCAGGTCTCTGGACAAAGGCCATGATCTGTTGGAATCAGATCATGATATGTGGCTTAAACTTAGTCTCTAGACAAAGCTAAAAGATACAAAAACCAATATGTTACAACGCCCACAGCTTAAAGTGCCTTCAGATAGAGCTAAGATACCACAATCTGTTATAATAACCCACGGCTTAAACAGAGTCAGGTCTTTGGATAAAGGCCATGATATGTTGGAAGTAAAACATAATATCTCTTTAGACAGAGGCTAAGATTTGTAAACGGATCCTTTACGCACCCACGGCTTAAATGAGGTCCTCTGACAAAGACAGTGAACTGCTTTTGGTTAGTTGGACATAAAACATAATATGCGGCTTAAAAATAGAACATGCAACAGAAGCTAAGATTTGCAAAACAATCCTTTACCCACGGCTTAAATGAGGTCCTCTGACAAAGACACTGATATGCTTTCTATTAGTTGGAAGAAAAACAGAACCTTCGGCTTGACTTTAAGTCTTTAAACAGAGGATATGATTAGAAAACAGATACTTCACGATGATGGCCAAATACAATGATCTAATTTCAAATGTAACAGATCTCTGTTACATTCACAGGTATGTGATTTCTTAAATTTCTTTCCGTTATTGACTACATTGAATATTCATTTCAAGTTATAGACGTTTACTTGAAGTAAAGACTAATTTTGTTTGCAAGCTTCTCAGATTTGCAGGTACACAGAGGAGGTTTCTTCCTCAGGTTAAACTTCATCGTGGCTCCGAGCAACTCTGCCATCATGCATGTATCATCTTGCATTATACATCATCATGCATCTTGCATCATACATCATCGTGCATCTTGCATCGTTGATCAACCATGTGTTTGCTATGTTAGATTATATAAATTAATTTACTTAAGGACGTGAGTTTTAGACCTTGTGTTTTATAGTGTTGGAAAATTAGTATACCTCTACTAATTGGAAATATCTTTGTCTGTTATTAGCTTTGTTTCTTTGTTTCTTACAAAGTTGATGGAATCTCTAATCTATTAACTTTGTCAAAATCATATATCATCTTTCATCATGCATGTTTGCATACTTGGCCAACCAAGTGATTGCTATGTTAGATTATAAAACTTGTGTATTTGAGCTTTAAACATTGTTCTTTTAAGAATGTATTCCTCTAGGCCTCTGATTACATGAAAATCTCAATGTTTTTGGCATTCACGTCTCTATGCTAACCTATTGACTTTGGTGTTTGGTATTATCTCTCTGGGTTAATGTATTACACCCTCTATTGAATGAGAATCCATATGTTCTTGGTATAAGCATTCTGAGCTAGTGTACTATACCCTCTATTAATTATAATATAGTATAAACCCGCTATTTGTTGGATATATCTTTGTCAAAATTAGGCACAAAAGCCTTACTTGGTTGTGGCTGAATCTATAATTTACCTTGGTGCTTGTATGTATTTTATGCTCTTTCGTTGTTGTGGTTTGGAGTCTCCTTATAAATGGAACAAATCTCCAAAGTTGATGGAACTTGTCTATTGATTTTGTTTTTTTGATGCATCTTTATTTATTTCTTTGATCTTACCTTCTAGTTTGATCACCCTTTGCTGTGAACATGTGGCATATGTTGGTCCATCTTTGATGTGGATACTCTGTTTCAGTTCATACTAGTATTGTGAATTGTCTCCAACAAAGATTGGTGCCAAACCACAACTTGCTATATGTTTTTTTCTTAATTCAAGTAATGGTGTACCTTCAACTATATTTTGCGTTCTAAATTATTTTTAGAAGCTTAATCAGACCCTTTTTTTTAGTCTCTCCATCTTGATTTTAGGCTCTTAATTGTTTGAATAGTTAGTTAGCATGGTCATCCTTGGTTAATCAGGTGACTGCTATGTTAGATATTATAATTGTGTATACAATGCTTTGAATAACTTGCTTTAGATATAAGTCATTATGCCACAAAATTCTTCACAATGTAATACGTCGGCTCACATGTGCTTGTAAGTAGCAACGAACATTCTTATATTTGGAATTCTTGTTACAACAGATTCAAGAACCACAACACTCAACAGACTAAGTGGTCTTAGATGAACTACAAAACAAACAATGAACAAAAAAAAGCAACTCCCCTTATGCTACACTAACAAAATGATCTTCTCACTAGAGAGTGGCCATGGTCTTGTCAGATAATAGTGTTATGCATGGTCTGTGGCATCCATGAGGGATGAACAGAACAGCCTTGGTGTCTTTGTTAGTATCTTCCATATTGAATGAGTTCGGTTCTGGATCTCGACGGTTGGATGAGAGTGAGACACGTGTTTGACGATCTGTGTCGTCGGTTGACAGAACAAAAGAGCTGTGACTAATAGTATGGTGAGAACGACGAATGTAACTCCTAATCGATGTGTTCGAGATCCGTAAGGAGGTTTCATTTTATCACTACGCTTCATCATCGCTGCGAATTACGAAATACGAAACGATCTACAGTCACTTACCGGAGGTTGACGATGAGTTCAAACACCATTCCGTTTTCTTATGACTGTGAATCAGTTACTGTTCCTTCTCATGCCGTTTTTCTTCTCCTGCGTTACTGAATATCTGGTGAAATGCGTACTGTTTTTTCTTTTTCACTCACAATACTTGGTTACCAAAGTAAATATATTGTTTTTCGAATTGACAGTTAGACCATCTCCTACGTTTCCTCAATTTTTTTTTTTTTTTTAATAAAATAGAGTAACTTTGTAATAGAGTTAAAGTTTTCTTTAATAATACTTTAACTTTAGAGTGAAAAATAGAATGGTAAACAAAAAATTAAGTAAATCCCTTATATATTAAAGCGCAAATCGCCTAGCGAATCAAAAATTGACATATAGAAAAGTTAAAAATCAAATATTAATACAAAATTATTTTCCTAAAAAATCTCATCTCAGTTTAAATCCTGACCTTTCAATAGTTTCAACATTCCTAACTTTTCTCCTATTATAAACACCACGTTCAAAAATATGATCATGATTTAAAACTGCTTTTATACTTTCTCCATCTTTCTTCTGTGTGCTTCATATTTTTGTTTTTCTCTTTCTTTCAGATTTTTTTTGTCTGATGCAAAAAATCTATACAAATAATAATTTTTATTATTTATTTGAGGTTGAATATGGCATTTAAATGTTGAGTCTGCTAATGTTTTATTTTAAAGCGTTGTTACTCAAAGTACCAGTTAGTAACTCAAACTCTACAATTTATAAAATTGATATTTAATAATTTGTTCTTTATATGGTATATTTTAAGAAACTATTTCCTTGCTTGCATCCCAACGAAAACAGAAATATAGAAGAAAATAAAATAAAAATAGTCTTTAACAATAACTAAGTATTGTCAGACTAATATATGATTAAACAAAAGATAAATACAAATCACAAACAAAATAAAATGAAAGAGCCTTTTCTGAAAACAAGTGTATTCTTATTTCAATTAACTGTTTAAAAATATATATTTTGTTTTGTAATTAATATCGAAGAAATCTTATCCAGTGGGTAATAAATAATGATGTAATAGAACTTTCAAATTTAAAGATTTGGAAAACAACAACAAAAGACCAAACACTCTACCGAGAGAAAAACTATGAATAACTATAATGATGCAAATTAAGTATTTACAATTTTTTTGTTATGGTTTAGCAATTTTCACAAATCTTTGTTATAACAAAGCATATTCTATCTTAGATTTTCTTTTATATAAAATTGTATATTTCACGTACGTGTTTAATACTCCATCTGTTTCAATATAAGTAGATTTTAAGATTTTTGCACATGGATTAAAAAAATACAAACTTCTATACAATTTATCTTGATTGCACAAAAAATCATTAAATTAAATTAATTCAACCAATAAAAAAAGATATAGTATTTTGTAATTAGTCACAAAATTCAAATGATATTAAATTCTACATAAAAAATGAAAACATCAATTATTTTGAAATAAAAAAAATTCTTTAACCACCACTTAATGTGGTACGAGGGAGTAATAGTTTTCATTATATTAATTTTATAAAAATTTATAGTTCATAATTTAGAAGTCATTAAAACAGATAGAAATAAAATTAAAAAGATTAAGTATGATATTTTAAATGCAAACAAAAATTAATCCGTGCTTAGGCACGGGATGATAATACTAGTTATTATATAAAGTATAAACATATTTTTCACTCTATAGAATAAAAAATAGAATAGTATTGAAACATTTTTACTCAAATCTCTATTTTATAGTTTCTTATGTGCCGGAGATTGTTGACCAAGACGAACCCATCATTTAGCGCATCCGTTGTATAAGGTACATGAAAACTTCAGATCTCTCTGATTATTTTTCCAGTTTTTCGATTTTTACATTTTGTTTCTGGATTATTTTTCTAGTTCCTACTATAGAGTAAAAAAATAGAATAGTATTGAAACATTTTTACTCAAATCTCTATTTTATAGTTTCTTATGTGCTGGAGATTGTTGACCAAGACAAACCCATCATTTAGCGCATCTGTTATATAAGGTACACGAAATTTCAGATCTCTCTGATTATTTTTCCAGTTTCTGGATTTATTTTCCTCTTTTCATTTTGTTTGGATCCCCAAATTTGCGTATCACAAGTTTCAATCTATTATGGAGATAACTGAAAATTCATTAGCAGCACACATATGTAGAGACATGCATATGTAGTTATATTCAGGCACGCTGAATGCTTGAGCAATTTAAATAGGGAATAGGTAGTGAATAGCTCTATCCTGGCGGGAAAATGAGCTTTTAATTCGCCAAGTATTTGTAATCAGCACTTTTAATACTCAACTTCTACTTGTGCAGTTTTAATCCTCAAGTGAATGTGAACTGAGCAAAATTTGAGGGATTATGATGATGAAGGTGACGAACAAGATGATGAGGTAAGCACATATACAGTGTTCATGAATATAACGTGAACAGTTAAAAGTGTTGTGATAAGGTCCCGAACCGGCAAAAGGGTGAAGCTCGTGACTCCCAAGGCTCCTCTATTAGTTTGAGCATAGGCTCGTCTCTTGCCAACGAAGCTATAACGATGCTTGAAGCTCTTCAATCGGCAAAGACTCATAGAATCTCAAGTCTTCAGTTACTTTTGGACTCTATTGTCCTTTTCTCTGCCAATCGTTCATGGCTGGACATGATTAAAATCACAGGTTTTCTTTTCAGAAACTTTGTCACTCTTTTCACTCCACTATCTTGTAGTTTTAATCAATGCAAAGCCACTTGTTAAGCTGTTGCTTTCACAATGAGTGGTGTCCAAACTATGTTCTTGTTGTATCCAAACCATGTTCTTTGATTACTCTGTTTTGAGTGTTATGAAATGAAATCCTTGATAAGAACAATGAAGAATCAATAATAAAAATCATTAAAGAAATTTCTACAGTTTTAATAAGCGCTTAAGATTGATCCCCACATTGACTGACTTGGTCTCATTGGCATCTTGTTTTGCACTTTCTTATGATTCTAATACTATCCCCGCCATACACAACAAAATGATAAGTGTTGGTCTCATTGGCATCTTGTTTTGCACTTATGATTCTTCTACTATCCTGGCTGAGTAATCTTTAAAAATATTCCTAAAACTTAGTATAAGTGACATCATCTGCAATGGTTTATCAATCAAGTGATACTTAGTATAATTATTGATGGGCAATTAATGTAGTTATAAAATTTGGTTGTTTATAATAGGTTAAGTTAAAAATAATAGGTCCAAAAACTTTTAATAATATATTTTTTGGAATGATTCTCTTTAATAGCATAGATCAAATTAATCCTTTTATTTTATGTTTATCATTATGAAAATTATGAACTATATTTATTCAAGTTTTGAATATCAGCAAGTGTAACATAAATAAATCTCTTATTGAAACTATTAACTGCTATTTATAGTAACTATTCCATCTAAAACGGTAAGAATCATACAAATATTTTTATATATTGACCAAAATAGAGATTTTGAAAATAAATTAAAGATTACCTTTTAAAGTAGTTAAAGATACCCATTAACTGTTACAGATTTCTTTGTATACATACTTTGTAAACCGCGTTCATAAGTCAATTAGGTTTTTACCAAAGCCTTTTGTTGAATATTATATATATACATACACAAGTTATATCATTTCATCCAATACAAAGATATACAGAAAATAAAATTGGCACAAAGGAGTGAAAAGTATAAAACACACACATCTTGAATATGNCACAAGTTATATAATTTCATCCAATACAAAGATATACAGAAAATAAAATTGGCACAAAGGAGTGAAAAGTATAAAACACACACATCTTGAATATGAGATCTGCTAGTATTTTTTTGGTTTCTTGTATTCTCATGTCCTTTGTTCTGAACAATATCAAAGGTAAGATATTGATTCTCTTTTTATTGATTAGTTACATATGTATCTTAAAAACTCTAACTTTTACCTATTGTTAATTAAGTTGTTTCTATGGAAAAGTTGTACAACATGTGCCGCTTTTAAATTTGTAGAATTATCTCAACTATTTTGTTTAAAACTTAAAGATTTTGTATGGTTGATATGAAATAATAGACGTGGAAGCTGGATTGACTCCAATGGATAACCAATGCGGCCAGAAGGATATATTTGTTGGGGGGATGCGGCCCTGGCGGAAACAAGACATGCATAAACGACTTTGTTAAGAAAGGAGGTGCAGGCAATACACCTTCTAGTTGCGAGTGTGATAACTTCGGCGATGAACATTTATGCCGATGTAATTTACCTTGCTAGCTTGTGTTATAGGTCTACAAACAAAATTTTATAGCAAATAACACATATGAAACTATTTTTATTGTTGTCTATCCAAAATCATAAGAAAAGAGTAGTAAAACCTAATAACCATATTTTTAATATTAAAAATTATATCAAAATGACGTCGTTTTATCTTGTTAACGGTTGACTAACTTTTGTTAAAGTCAATATAGATTTAGACACGTTTTAAAAAGTCTGAATATTTTTTTTGAATTATAATTGAGTTGAGGTCGTATTTGGCACTGACGATTTGTTTGGATTGTATTTGGCATGACTAAAATTATTAGGGATGAAATTGGTGTTTTTCCCATGACTGTTACAAACAATTTTCATTCACCTTTCTCATTAATACCGAACAGATGAAAATTATTAAGAATATATTCCTCAAATGGTAAAAGGTCACATCGAAGCCAAATAAATAAATAAAGATTGGAAAAAAACTTTGAACCAAAGAAATACTAACAAACATGATTCAAAAATTACAAATTCTATATAACTCATGTATTTTAGCTATAATTACTATAAATTTTTCTTTGATTAAAAATTTATATTTTTTAGTATGTCAAAATAACATAAATTTTGCATATAAAACTATTTTGTGTTATAATATCTGTGTTGTATATATAAATATATATATATCGATTTTTACAAAATATAAATTATAAGATGTAGTTTAAATTATTATAGTGGAAATACTAATAATACTTAAAATATATATTATATGTTTACTTTTTGTTAATTATGTAAAAAAATTAAATAAGTTTACATGATATTGGATTTAAAAAAACTGTAAAATGTGTAGATGGGATAAACATTTTTTTGTGCAACTGATAACTTGGTTATTGATTTGATGAACTACTTTTTAACAAACTGATATGTTTTTTTTTTTTGTAACACTACAAACTGATATGTTTTTTTTTTCTATAGGTAAATGTGTATGCTGGATGATGGTATACATAGAACACATGCAAGGTTTCTGCTAGAAAATTTATTCTTCCACCAAAACCACAAAATCAGATTTTTCTATCAAAATCATACTCACATTTTTCCTTAAAATAAATTATTAAATATATTAAATTAAATGGGTTAACAGAGTCTTAAATTTTAAATAAAACTTCTTTTCATAAATGTGTTTTGTTTCCATCGACATGTGTTTTGAACAATACTTCCTCGTTTCTTAAAGAATGCCACTCTGATATTTTTCACAAAGATTAAGAAAACAATTATAATATATTTAATATGTTATTAATTACGCATATTTGACCAATTGTATTTGAGATAAATAAAGTTATTTATAAAATCAATGCAGTTTGCAATTAAATATCAGTTGAAAATACATATAATTTGCATTGAAATTCTAAAGTGATATTTTTGCAACAAAAAAGTGTTAGAATGACACTTATTATGAAATAGAGAGAGTAATTTGTAGAGGTTTGTACTTTAATATTAGGTGAACTTTGATATATAACTATGATATTATTTTGATTTTCATGTGTCATATTAGTTGTATGATGTTATTAGAATAGAGACAAATTAAAATTCAGTGGAATAAGTATGTACGGGGACCAAATGTTATGTGTACCAATAATTGTTGGGCAATTAATGTAGTTATAAAATTTGGTTGTTTATAATAGGTTAAGTTAAAAATAATAGGTCCAAAAACTTTTAATAATATATATTTTTTGGAATGATCTCTTTAATAGCATAGATCAAATTAATCCTTTTATTTAATGTTTATCATTATGAAAATTATGAACTATATTTATTCAAGTTTTGAATATCAGCAAGTGTAACATAAATAAATCTCTTATTGAAACTATTAACTGCTATTTATAGTAACTATTCCATCTAAAACGGTAAGAATCATACAAATATTTTTATATATTGACCAAAATAGAGATTTTGAAAATAAATTAAAGATTACCTTCTAAAGTAGTTAAAGATACCCATTAATTGTTACAGATTTCTTTGTATACATACTTTGTAAACCGCGTTCATAAGTCAATTAGGTTTTTACCAAAGCCTTTTGTTGAATATTATATATATACATACACAAGTTGTATCATTTCATCCAATACAAAGATATACAGAAAATAAAATTGGCACAAAGGAGTGAAAAGTATAAAACACACACATCTTGAATATGAGATCTGCTAGTATTTTTTTGGTTTCTTGTATTCTCATGTCCTTTGTTCTGAACAATATCAAAGGTAAGATATTGATTCTCTTTTTATTGATTAGTTACATATGTATCTTAAANGTTGAATATTATATATATACATACACAAGTTATATAATTTCATCCAATACAAAGATATACAGAAAATAAAATTGGCACAAAGGAGTGAAAAGTATAAAACACACACATCTTGAATATGAGATCTGCTAGTATTTTTTTGGTTTCTTGTATTCTCATGTCCTTTGTTCTGAACAATATCAAAGGTAAGATATTGATTCTCTTTTTATTGATTAGTTACATATGTATCTTAAAAACTCTAACTTTTACCTATTGCTAATTAAGTTGTTTCTATGGAAAAGTTGTACAACATGTGCCGCTTTTAAATTTGTAGAATTATCTCAACTATTTTGTTTAAAACTTAAAGATTTTGCATGGTTGATATGAAATAATAGACGTGGAAGCTGGATTGACTCCAATGGATAACCAATGTGGCCGGAAGGATATATTTGTTGGGGGATGCGGCCCTGACGGAAACAAGACATGCATAAACGACTTTGTTAAGAAAGGAGGTGCAGGCAATACACCTTCTAGTTGCGAGTGTGATAACTTCGGCGATGAACATTTATGCCGATGTAATTTACCTTGCTAGGTTGTGTTATAGGTCTACAAACAAAATTTTATAGCAAATAACACATATGAAACTATTTTTATTGTTGTGTGTCCAAAATCATAAGAAAAGAGTTGTAAAATTTAATAACCATATTTTTAATATTAAAAATTATATCAAAACGACGTCGTTTTATCTTGTTAACGGTTGACTAACTTTTGTTAAAGTCAATATAGATTTAGACACGTTTTAAAAAGTCTGAATATTTTTTTGAATTATAATTGAGTTGAGGTCGTGTTTGGCACTGACGATTTATTCGGATTGTAATTGGCAAGACTAAAATTATTAGGGATGAAATTGGTGTTTTTCCCATGACTGTTACAAACAAATTTCGTTCACTTTTCTCATTAATACCGAACATATGAAAATTATTAAGAATATATTCCTCAAATGGTAAAAAGTCACAGGAAAGCCAAATAAATCAAAAACGATTGGAAAAAAAACTTTGAACCAAAGAAATACTAACAAACATGATTCAAAAATTACAAATTCTATATAACTCATGTATCTTAGCTATAATTACTATAAATTTTTCTTTGATTAAAAATTTATATTTTTTAGTATGTCAAAATAACATAAATTTTGCATATAAAACTATTTTGGGTTATAATATCCGTGTCGTATATATAAATATATATATATATATATATCGATTTTTACAAAATATAAATTATAAGATGAAGTTTAAATTATTATAGTGGAAATACTAATAATACTTGAAATATATATTAGATGTTTACTTTTTGTTAATTATGTAAAAATATTAAATAATTTTACATGATATTGGATTTAAAAAAACTGTAAAATGTGTAGATGGGATAAACATTTTTTTGTGCAACTGATAACTTGGTTATTGATTTGATGAACTACTTTTTAACAAACTGATATTTTTTTTTTTTTTGTAACATTACAAACTGATATGTTTTTTTTCTATACGTAAATGTGTCTGCTGGATGATGGTATACATAGAACACGTGCAAGGTTTCTGCTAGAAAATTTATTCTTCCACCAAAACCACAAAATCAGATTTTTCTATCAAAATCATACTCACATTTTTCCTTAGAATAAATTATTAAATATATTAAATTAAATGGATTAACAGAGTCTCAAATTTTAAATCAAACTTCATTTAATAAATGTGTTTTGTTTCCATCGACATGTGTTTTGAACAATACTTCCTCGTTTCTTAAAGAATGCCACTCTAATATTTTTCACAAAGATTAAGAAAATAATTATAATATATTTAATATTTTATTAATTATGCATATTTGACCAATTGTATTTGAGATAAATAAAAATATTTATAAAATCAATGCAGTTTGCAATTAAATATCAGTTGAAAATATGTATAATTTGCATTGGAATTCTAAAGTGGCATTTTTGCAACAAAAAAGTGTTAGAATGACACTTATTATGAAATAGAGAAAGTAATTTGTAGAGGTTTGTACTTTAATATTAGGTGAACTTTGATATATAACTATGATATTATTTCGGTTTTCATGTGTCATATTAGTTGTATGATGTTATTAGAATAGAGACAAATTAAAATTCATTGGAATAAGTATGTACGGGGACCAAATGTTATATGTACCAATAATTGTTGGGCAATTAATGTAGTTATAAAATTTGGTTGTTTATAATAGGTTAAGTTAAAAATAATAGGTCCAAAAACTTTTAATAATATATTTTTTTGGAATGATCTCTTTAATAGCATAGATCAAATTAATCCTTTTATTTAATGTTTATCATTATGAAAATTATGAAATATATTTATTCAAGTTTTGAATATCAGCAAGTGTAACATAAATAAATCTCTTATTGAAACTATTAACTGCTAATTATAGTAACTATTCCATCTAAAACGGTAAGAATCATATAAATATTTTTATATATTGACCAAAATAGAGATTTTGAAAATAAATTAAAGATTACCTTCTAAAGTAGTTAAAGATACCCATTAACCGTTATAGATTTCTTTGTATACATACTTTGTAAACCGCGGTCATAAGTCAATTAGGTTTTTACCAAAGCCTTTTGTTGAATATTATATATATACATACACAAGTTATATCATTTCATCCAATACAAAGATATACAGAAAATAAAATTGGCACAAAGGAGTGAAAAGTATAAAACACACACATCTTGAATATGAGATCTGCTAGTATTTTTTTGGTTTCTTGTATTCTCATGTCCTTTGTTCTGAACAATATCAAAGGTAAGATATTGATTCTCTTTTTATTGATTAGTTACATATGTATCTTAAAAACTCTAACTTTTACCTATTGCTAATTAAGTTGTTTCTATGGAANTCATAAGTCAATTAGGTTTTTACCAAAGCCTTTTGTTGAATATTATATATATACATACACAAGTTATATCATTTCATCCAATACAAAGATATACAGAAAATAAAATTGGCACAAAGGAGTGAAAAGTATAAAACACACACATCTTGAATATGAGATCTGCTAGTATTTTTTTGGTTTCTTGTATTCTCATGTCCTTTGTTCTGAACAATATCAAAGGTAAGATATTGATTCTCTTTTTATTGATTAGATACATATGTATCTTAAAAACTCTAACTTTTACCTATTGCTAATTAAGTTGTTTCTATGGAAAAATTGTACAACATGTGCCGCTTTTAAATTTGTAGAATTATCTCAACTATTTTGTTTAAAACTTAAAGATTTTGCATGGTTGATATGAAATAATAGACGTGGAAGCTGGATTGACTCCAATGGATAACCAATGTGGCCGGAAGGCTATATTTGTTGGGGGATGCGGCCCTAACGGAAACAAGACATGCATAAACGACTTTGTTAAGAAAGGAGGTGCAGGCAATACACCTTCTAGTTGCGAGTGTGATAACTTCGGCGATGAACATTTATGCCGATGTAATTTACCTTGCTAGCTTGTGTTATAGGTCTACAAACAAAACTTTATAGAAAATAACACATATGAAACTATTTTATTGTTGTGTGTCCAGAAGCATAAGAAAATTAGATCAAAACGACGTCGTTTTATCTTGTTAATGGTTGACTAACTTCTGTTAAAGTCAATATAGATTTAGACACGTTTTAAAAAGTCTAAATATTTTTTTTTAATTATAATTGAGTTGAGGTCGTATTTGGCACTGACGATTTGTTCGGATTGTATTTGGCAAGACTAAAATTATTAGGGATGAAATTGGTGTTTTTCCCATGACTGTTACAAAAAAATTCCGTTCACATTTCTCATTAATACCGAACACATGAAAATTATTAAGAATATATTCCTCAAATGGTAAAAAGTCACAGGGAATCCAAATAAATCAATAAAGATTGGAAAAAAACTTTGAACCAAAGAAATACTAACAAACATGATTCAAAAATTACAAATTCTATATAACTCATGTATCATAGCTATAATTACTATAAAGTTTTCTTTGATTAAAAATTTATATTTTTTAGTATGTCAAAATAACATAAATTTTGCATATAAAACTATTTTGTGTTATAATATCTGTGTCGTGTATATATATATATATATATATATATATATATATATCAATTTTTACAAAATATATATTATAAGATGAAGTTTAAATTATTATAGTGGAAATACTAATAATACTTCAAATATATAATAGATGTTTACCTTTTGTTAATTATGTAAAAGTATTAAATAAGTTTACATGATATTGGATTTAAAAAAGGGCAATTCTCTTAAATAGCATTTTTTAAGTTTTTGTCACAAAAATAGCATTCAAAAAATAAAATGACCAAAATAGACTTTTTTTTTTTTTGAAATTTTGATTTTTTTTTTTTTTTTGAAATTTGAAACCCTAACCCCAAACCCACCCCTTAACTCTAAACCCTAAAGTCCAAATTAGTTAACCCTAGGGCTATAAATGTATATAAATGCATTTTTATCTTAAAAAAAAAACATTTTGGTCATTTTCTTCTTTAAAAACTATTTTTGTGACAAACAAACTAAAAGGGGCTATCTAAGGGAATTTCTCTAAAAAAAATGTAAAATGTATAGATGGGATAAACATTTTTTTTTGTGTGATTGATAACTTGGTTATTGATTTGATGAACTACTTTTTAACAAACTGATATGTTTTTTTTTTTTTTTTTGTAACACTACAAACTGATATGTTTGTTTTTCTATAGGTAAATGTGTCTGCTGGATGATGGTATACATAGAACACCTGCAAGGTTTCTGCTAGAAAATTTACTCTTCCACCAAAGCCACAAAATCAGATTTTTCTATCAAAATCATACTCACATTTTTCCTTTAAATACATTATTAAATATATTAAATTAAATGGGTTAACAGAGTTTTATATTTTAGATAAAACTTCTTTTAATAAATGTGTTTTGTTTCCATCGACATGTGTTTTGAACAATACTTCCTCGTTTCTTAAAGAATGCCACTCTGATATTTTTCACAAAGATTAAGAAAATAATTATAATATATTTAATATGTTATTAATTACGCATATTTGACCAACTGTATTTGAGATAAATAAAATTATTTATAAAATCAATGCAGTTTGCAATTAAATATCAGTTGAAATTACATATAATTTGCATTGGAATTCTAAATTGACATTTTTGCAACAAAAAGTGTTAGAATGACACTTAATATGAAATAGAGAGAGTAATTTGTAGAGGTTTGTACTTTAATATTAGGTGAACTTTGATATATAACTATGATATTATTTCGGTTTTCATGTGTCATATTAGTTGTATGATGTTATTAGAATAGAGACAAACAAAAATTCATTGGAATAAGTATGTACGGGGACCAAATGTTATATGTACCAATAATTGTTGGGAAATTAATGTAGTTATAAAATTTGGTTGTTTATAATAGGTTAAGTTAAAAATAATAGGTCCAAAAACTTTTAATATAGATTTTTTTGGAAAGATCTCTTTAATAGCATAGATCAAATTAATCCTTTTATTTAATGTTTATCATTATGAAAATTATGAAATATATTTATTCAAGTTTTGAATATCAGCAAATGTAACATAAATAAATCTCTTATTGAAACTAGTAACTGCTATTTATAGTAACTATTCCATCTAAAACGGTAAGAATCATACAAATATTTTTATATATTGACCAAAATAGAGATTTTGAATTTAAATTAAAGATTACCTTCTAAAGTAGTTAAAGATACTCATTAACTGTTACAGATTTCTTTGTATACATACTTTGTAAACCGCGTTCATAAGTCAATTAGGTTTTTACCAAAGCCTTTTGTTGAATATTATATATATACATACACAAGTTATATCATTTCATCCAATACAAAGATATACAGAAAATAAAATTGGCACAANAAGAATCATACAAATATTTTTATATATTGACCAAAATAGAGATTTTGAAAATAAATTAAAGATTACCTTCTAAAGTAGTTAAAGATACTCATTAACTGTTACAGATTTCTTTGTATACATACTTTGTAAACCGCGTTCATAAGTCAATTAGGTTTTTACCAAAGCCTTTTGTTGAATATTATATATATACATACACAAGTTATATCATTTCATCCAATACAAAGATATACAGAAAATAAAATTGGCACAAAGGAGTGAAAAGTATAAAACACACAAATCTTGAATATGAGATCTGCTAGTATTTTTTTGGTTTCTTGTATTCTCATGTCCTTTGTTCTGAATAATATCAAAGGTAAGATATTGATTCTCTTTTTATTGATTAGTTACATATGTATCTTAAAAACTCTAACTTTTACCTATTGCTAATTAAGTTGTTTCTATGGAAAAGTTATACAACATGTGCCGCTTTTAAATTTGTAGAATTATCTCAACTATTTTGTTTAAAACTTAAAGATTTTGTATGGTTGATATGAAATAATAGACGTGGAAGCTGGATTGACTCCAATGGATAACCAATGTGGCCGGAAGGATATATTTGTTGGGGGATGCGGCCCTGACGGAAATATGACATGCATAAACGACTTTGTTAAGAAAGGAGGTGCAGGCAATACACCTTCTAGTTGCGAGTGTGATAACTTCGGCGATGAACATTTATGCCGATGTAATTTACCTTGCTAGCTTGTGTTATAGGTCTACAAACAAAATTTTATAGAAAATAACACATATGAAACTATTTTTATTGTTGTGTGTCCAAAATCATAAGAAAAGAGTAGTAAAACTTAATAACCATATTTTTAATATTAAAAATTATATCAAAACGACGTCGTTTTATCTTGTTAACGGTTGACTAACTTCTGTTAAAGTCAATATAGATTTAGACACGTTTTAAAAAGTCTGAATATTTTTTTGAATTATAATTGATTTGAGGTCGTATTTGGCACTGACGATTTGGTCGGATTGTATTTGGCAAGACTAAAATTATTAGGGATGAAATTGGTGTTTTTCCCATGACTGTTAGAAAAAAATTTCGTTCACATTTCTCATTAATACCGAACACATGAAAAATATTAAGAATATATTCCTCAAATGGTAAAAAGTCACAGGGAATCCATATAAATCAATAAAGATTGGAAAAAAACTTTGAACCAAAGAAATACTAACAAACATGATTCAAAAATTACAAATTCTATATAACTCATGTATCTTAGCTATAATTACTATAAATTTTTCTTTGATTAAAAATTTATATTTTTAAGTATTTTAAATTAACATAAATTTTGCATATAAAACTATTTTGTGTTATAATATATGTGTCGTGTATATATATATATATATATATATATCGATTTTTACGAAATATAAACTATAAGATGAAGTTTAAATTATTATAGTGGAAATACTAATAATACTTAAAATATATATTAGATGTTTACCTTTTGTTAATTATGTAAAAATATTAAATAAGTTTACATGATATTGGATTTTTAAAAAATGTAAAATGTATAGATGGAATAAACATTTTTTTAGTGTGACTGATAACTTGGTTATTGATTTGATGAACTACTTTTTAACAAACTGATATGTTTTTTTTTTTTTTGTAACACTACAAACTGATTTGTTTTTTTTCTATAGGTAAATGTGTCTGCTGGATGATGGTATACATAGAACACCTGGAAGGTTTCTGCTAGAAAATTTATTCTTCCACCAAAACCACAAAATCAGATTTTTCTATCAAAATCATACTCACATTTTTCCTTAAAATAAATTATTAAATATATTAAATTAAATGGGTTAACAGAGTTTCAAATTTTAAATAAAACTTCTTTTAATAAATGTGTTTTGTTTCCATCGACATGTGTTTTGAACAGTACTTCCTCGGTTCTTAAAGAATGCCACTCTGATATTTTTCACAAAGACTAAGAAAATAATTGTAATATATTTAATATGTTATTAATTACGCATATTTGACCAATTGTATTTGAGATAAATAAATTATTTATAAAATCAATGCAGTTTGCAATTAAATATCAGTTGAAAATACATATAATTTGCATTGGAATTCTAAATTGACATTTCTGCAACAAAAAGTGTTAGAATGACACTTATTATGAAATAGAGAGAGTAATTTGTAGAGGTTTGTACTTTAATATTAGGTGAACTTTGATATATAACTATGATATTATTTCGGTTTTCATGTGTCATATTAGTTGTATGATGTTATTAGAATAGAGACAAATTAAAATCCATTGGAATAAGTATGTACGGGGACCAAATGTTATATGTACCAATAATTGTTGGGCAATTAATGTAGTTATAAAATTTGGTTGTTTATAATAGGTTAAGTTAAAAATAATAGGTCCAAAAACTTTTAATAATAGAGTTTTTTGGAATGATCTCTTTAATAGCATAGATCAAATTAATCCTTTTATTTAATGTTTATCATTATGAAAATTATGAAATATATTTATTCAAGTTTTGAATATCAGCAAGTGTAACATAAATAAATCTCTTATTGAAACTATAAGAGTAACTATTCCATCTAAAACGGTAAGAATCATACAAATATTTTTATATATTGACCAAAATAGAGATTTTGAAAATAAATTAAAGATTACCTTCTAAAGTAGTTAAAGATACTCATTAACTGTTACAGATTTCTTTGTATACATACTTTGTAAACCGCGTTCATAAGTCAATTAGGTTTTTACCAAAGCCTTTTGTTGAATATTATATATATACATACACAAGTTATATCATTTCATCCAATACAAAGATATACAGAAAATAAAATTGGCACAAAGGAGTGAAAAGTATAAAACACACACATCTTGAATATGAGATCTGCTAGTATTTTTTTGGTTTCTTGTATTCTCATGTCCTTTGTTCTGAAAAATATCAAAGGTAAGATATTGATTCTCTTTTTATTGATTAGTTACATATGTATCTTAAAAACTCTAACTTTTACCTATTGTTAATTAAGTTGTTTCTATGGAAAAGTTGTACAACATGTGCCGCTTTTAAATTTGTAGAATTATCTCAACTATTTTGTTTAAAACTTAAAGATTTTGCATGGTTGATATGAAATAACAGACGTGGAAGCTGGATTGACTCCAATGGATAACCAATGTGGCCGGAAGGATATATTTGTTGGGGGGTGCGGCCCTGACGGAAACAAGACATGCATAAACGACTTTGTTAAGAAAGGAGGTGCAGGCAATACACCTTCTAGTTGCGAGTGTGATAACTTCGGTGATGAACATTTATGCCGATGTAATTTACCTTGCTAGCTTGTGTTATAGGTCTACAAAAAAAACTTTATAGCAAATAACACATATGAAACTATTTTATTGTTGTGTGTCCAAAATCATAAGAAAAGAGTAGTAAAACTTAATAACCATATTTTTAATATTAAAAATTAGATCAAAACGACGTCGTTTTATCTTGTTAACGGTTGAATAACTTCTGTTAAAGTCAATATAGATTTAGACACGTTTTAAAAAGTCTAAATATTTTTTTTAATTATAATTGAGTTGAGGTCGTATTTGACACTGACGATTTGTTCTGATTGTATTTGGCAAGACTAAAATTATTAGGGATGAAATTGGTGTTTTTCCCATGACTGTTACAAACAATTTTCATTCACCTTTCTCATTAATACCGAACACATGAAAATTATTAAGAATATATTCCTCAAATGGTAAAACGTCACATGGAAGCCAAATAAATCAATAAAGATTGGAAAAAAACTTTGAACCAAAGAAATACTAACAAACATGATTCAAAAATTACAAATTCTATATAACTCATGTATCTTAGCTATAATTACTATAATTTTTTCTTTGATTAAAAAATTATATTTTTTAGTATGTCAAAATAACATAAATTTTGCATATAAAACTATTTTGTGTTATTATATCTGTGTTCTATATATAAATATATATATATATCGATTTTTAAAAAAATATAAATTATTATAGTGGAAATACTAATAATACTTAAAATATATATTATATGTTTACTTTTTGTTAATTATGTAAAAATATTAAATAAGTTTACATGATATTGGATTTAAAAAAACTGTAAAATGTGTAGATGGGATAAACATTTTTATTGTGCGACTGATAACTTGGTTATTGATTTGATGAACTACTTTTTAACAAACTGATATGTTTTTTTTTTGTAACAATACAAACTGATATGTTTTTTTTTTCTATAGGTAAATGTGTCTGCTGGATGATGGTATACATAGAACACATGCAAGGTTTCTGCTAGAAAATTTATTCTTCCACCAAAACCACAAAATCAGATTTTTCTATCAAAATCATACTCACATTTTTTCCTTAAAATAAATTATTAAATATATTAAATTAAAAGGGTTAACAGAGTCTCAAAATTTTAAATAAAACTTCTTTTAATAAATGTGTTTTGTTTCCATCGACATGTGTTTTGAACAGTACTTCCTCGTTTCTTAAAGAATGCCACTCTGATATTTTTCACAAAGATTAAGAAAATAATTATAATATATTTAATATGTTATTAATTACGCATATTTGACCAATTGTATTTGAGATAAATAAAATTATTTATAAAATCAATGCAGTTTGCAATTAAATATCAGTTGAAAATACATATAATTTGCATTGGAATTCTAAATTGGCATTTTTGCAACAAAAAGTGTTAGAATGACACTTATTATGAAATAGAGTGAGTAATTTGTAGAGGTTTGTACTTTAATATTAGGTGAACTTATATAACTATGATATTATTTCGGTTTTCATGTGTCATATTAGTTGTATGATGTTATTAGAATAGAGACAAATTAAAATTCATTGGAATAAGTATGTACGGGGACCAAATGTTATGTGTACCAATAATTGCTGGGAAATTAATGTAGTTATAAAATTTGGTTGTTTATAATAGGTTAAGTTAAAAATAATAGGTCCAAAAACTTTTAATAATATTTTTTTTGGAATGATCTCTTTAATAGCATAGATCAAATTAATCCTTTTATTTAATGTTTATCATTATGAAAATTATGAAATATATTTATTCAAGTTTTGAATATCAGCAAGTGTAACATAATTAAATCTCTTATCGAAACTATTATCTGCTATTTATAGTAACTATTCAATCTAAAACGGTAAGAATCATACAAATATTTTTATATATTGACCAAAATAGAGATTTTGAAAATAAATTAAAGATTACTTTCTAAAGTAGTTAAAGATACTCATTAACTGTTACAGATTTATTTGTATACATACTTTGTAAACCGTGTTCATAAGTCAATTAGGTTTACCAAAGCCAATTGTTGAATATTATATATATACATACACAAGTTATATCATTTCATCCAATACAAAGATATACAAAAATAAAATTGTCACAAAGGAGTGAAAAGTATAAAACACACACATCTTGAATATGAGATCTGCTATTATTTTTCTGATTTCTTGTTTTCTCATGTCCTTTGTTCTGAACAATATCAAAAGTAAGATATTGATTTTCTCTTTTTATTGATTAGTTACATATGTATCTTAAAAACTCTAACTTTTACCTATTGCTAATTAAGTTGTTTCTATGGAAAAGTTATACAACATGTGCCGCTTTTAAATTTGTAGAATTATCTCAACTATTTTTTAAAAAACTTAAATATTTTGTATGGTTGATATGAAATAATAGACGTGGAAGCTGGATTGACTCCAATGGATAACCAATGTGGCCGGAAGGATATATTTGTTGGGGGATGCGGCCCTGACGGAAACAAGACATGCATAAACGACTTTGTTAAGAAAGGAGGTGCAGGCAATACACCTTCTAGTTGCGAGTGTGATAACTTCGGCGATGAACATTTATGCCGATGTAATTTACCCTGCTAGCTTGTGTTAAAGGTCTACAAACAAAATTTTGTAGCAATAAAGCATATGAAACTATTTTTATTGTTGTGTGTCCAAAATCATAAGAAAAGAGTAGCAAAACTTAATAAACATATTTTTTATATTAAAAATTATATCAAAACGACGTCATTTTATCTTGTTAACGGTTGACTAACTTCTCTTAAAGTCAATATAGATTTAGGCACGTTTTAAGAAGTCTGAATATTGTTTTTGAATTATAATTGAGTTGAGGACGTATTTGGCACTGACGATTTGTTCGGATTATATATGGCCCGACTAAAATTATTAGGGTTGAAATTGCCCTTTTTCCCATGACTGTTACAAACAATTTTCATTCACCTTTCTCATTAATACCGAACACATGAAAATTATTAAGAATATATTCCTCAAATGGTAAAAAGTCACAGGGAAGCCAAATAAATCAATAAAGATTGGAAAAAAACTTTGAACCAAAGTAATACTAACAAACATGATTCAAAATTTAAAATTTTTATACAACTTATGTATCTTAGCTATAATTACTATAAATTTTTCTTTGATTAAAATTTTATATTTTTAGTATGTCAAAATAACATAAATTATGCATATAAAACTATTTTGTGTTATAATATCCCTGTCGTATATATAAATATATATATATATATTCACAAAATGTAAATTGTAAAATGAAGTCTAAATTATTAGAGTGCAAATACTAATAATACTGAAAAAGATATTATATGTCTAGTGTTTGTTAATTATGTAAAAATATTAAATAATTTACATGATATTTGATTTAAAAAAACTGTAAAATGTGTAAATGGGTTAAATGGGATAAATGTTTTTTTTTGTGCAACTGATAACTTGGTTATTGACTCAATGAACTACTTTTTAACAAACTGATATGTTTAAAACTGTTTTTCTATAGGTAAATGTTTCTTCTGGATGATGGTATACATAGAACACATGCATGATTTCTGCTAAAAAAAAAATTTCCACCAAAACCACAAAATTTGATTTTTCTATCAAAATCGTACTCACATTTTTTCCTTAAAATAAATTATTAACTATATTAAATTTAATGGGTTAAGAGAGACTCCAATTTTAAATAAAACTTCTTTGAATAAATGTGTTTTGTTTCCCATCGACATGTGTCTTGAACAATACTTCCTCCGTTTCATAAAGAATGCCACTTTGATATTTTTCAGAAAGATTAAGAAAGTCATTACAATATATTTAGTATGTTATTAATTACACATATTTGACCAATATTATTTGAGATAAATAAAATGATTTATAAATTCAATGCAGTTTGCAATTAATTTTCAGTTGAAAATAAGTATATTTTGCATTGGAAATCTAAAGTGACATTTTTTGCAACAAAGAAAGTGTTAGAATGACACTTATTATGAAATAGAGAATGTAATTTGTAGAGGTTTGTACTTTAATATTAGGTGAACTTTGATATATAACTATGATATTATTTCGGTGTTCATGTGTTATATTAGTTGTATGATGTTATTAGAATAGAGACAAATTAAAATTCATTGGAATAAGTATATAAGGGGACCAAATGTTATGTGTACCAATAATTGTTGGGTGAATCATGTAGTTATTAAATTTGGTTGTTTATAATAGGTTAAGTTGAAAATAATAGATCCAACAGCTTTTAACAATATATTTTTTGGAATGATTCTCTTTAATAGCATAAATCATATTAATCCTTTTATTTAATGTTTATCATTATGAAAATTATGAACTATATTTATTCAAGTTTTGAATATCAACAAGTGTAACATAAATAAATCTCTTAGTGAAACTATTAACTGCTATTTATAGTAACGATTTCATCTAAAACTGTAAGAATCATACAAATGTTTTTATATATTGACCAAAATAGAGATTTTGAAAACAAAGTCAAGATTACCTTCTAAACTAGTTAAAGATACCCATTAATTGTTACAGATTTCTTTGTATACATACTTTGTAAACCGCGTTCATAAGTCAATTAGGTTTACCAAAGCATTTTGTTGAAAATTATATATATACATACACAAGTTATATCATTTTATCCAATACAAAGATATACAGAAAATAAAATTGGCACAAAGGAGTGAAAAGTATAAAACACACACATCTATAATATGAGATCTGCTAGTATTTTTTTGGTTTCTTGTATTCTCATGTCCTTTGTTCTGAACAATATCAAAGGTAAGATATTGATTCTCTTTTTATTGATTAGTTACATATGTAACTTAAAAACTCTAACTTTTACCTATTGCTAATTAAGTTGTTTCTATGGAAAAGTTGTACAACATGTGCTGATTTTAAATTTGTAGAATTATCTCACCTATTTTGCTTAAAACTTAAAGATTTTGTATGGTTGATATGAAATAATAGACGTGGAAGCTGGATTGACTCCAATGGATAACCAATGTGGCCGGAAGGATATATTTGTTGGGGGATGCGGCCCTGACGGAAACAAGACATGCATAAACGACTTTGTTAAGAAAGGAGGCAATACACCTTCTAGTTGCGAGTGTGATAACTTCGGCGATGAACATTTATGCCGATGTAATTTTCCTTGCTAGCTTTTGTTATAGGTCTACAAACAAAATTTTATAGCAATAACACATAAGAAACTAGTTTTATTGTTGTGTGTCCAAAATCATAAGAAAAGAGTAGCAAAACTTAATAAACCTTATTATTATAAGTTGTTTCCCACCATGGTCTTTTATCCAAATAAATAATATATATATATATATATATATATATATATATATATATATATATATATATATATATATATATATATATATATATATATATATATATAAATTATGTATGAGAAAGAAAGAAACAAAAAATTAAGGCGTCATGAATTACGCGTTATCGTTTTTTGTTGACATCAATTGACTATTCTATTACTCAAAATAAAAATGGTATGTGCAACCAAACTAGAATAGAACAACTAATAAAAAGTCATATAGAAAGATTTTATAGTTTTAGATAGAGAGTCAAAAATTGCATTTTATCCTTGAATAATGTACCTTGAGTTTAAGAACCATATATATATATATATATCATATAAAATAACAATAGTGATAAGTAAGAAGTTGAAATATAAGACAATTCAAAAGAATGGTCACTGCATGATCAATTGTCTTCTTTTTATTTGGTCCTCATAATAGTTTACATTCACATGTATTAGATATCAAACACATTAGTATTGATATAAATAAAACTATGAAAATAACAATATTGGCAGGCAGTACCATAAATATTGCATCTGCTTGTATACTCACATTCTGCATTTGCTCGTATACTCACATCCTGCCTCATTTGCTTTCACATGATTATATAAATGGTATATAAAGACCTTAGAAACTCACAATAGGTAGATATAAGTATATTTTGAATTTTAACATTTCAGTTTAGATATCTATCAGTTATATCATTTGTATAGTACTACAAAATAATTACTTTAAGTCAAAAGTGTGTGATTTATTTTTCTAAATTTACCACTTACAAAAGAAACTTACAGATGATATCCATAGTAATAGATTTTGACCCACGCGCCCGCGCTGATATATTTTAAAAAAAATATGTTGCTATTTATTTTTTTATGTTAATATTAGTACATGATAAAATATCTGAATCCGAAGAACCGAACTGATCCTGATCTGAAAAAGTAATACCAAACCCGAACCAAAATTGATTAAATATCTGAATTATTTAAAATTTTGGTATTTAGAGAAATGAATCTGAACCGAAGTATTTCGGGTACCTGAATGTATATATATTAATTATTTTAGATTTAATGTATATAAAAACATCCATAATATATATGATACTTTTAAGTTGATTTAAATACTTGAAAATATATACATATAGTCAATAGTAAATATCTAAAATAGTTAAATTATATTAAAACACCAAAAATACTTAAAATAATTATTGATTCTCTATCCAAATATTTGAACTAAACCAATTTGTATGTTAAGTTTAGGTATTCAAACATATGTTATTCAAATTTATATATTATTTATTATTTTGTTTATTGATTTTGAGAAATTTAAAGTATATAATGAATTTAAAAATAATTTAAATGGGTTATCTGAACCCACAAATATCTGAATCAAACCTCAGCTGAAATTTAGAAATATCCAAATGGGGTTGAAATCTTTGACTCCAGAAATCCGTAACCCAAACAGACCCGAAGCAAACCCGAATAAGTACCAGATAGATAGTTTCTCATAATATAATGGACTTCCAATCTTTATTAATAACATACGCTAGTTTTTCTTCTTCTTAATAACTATTATTCATGTTTCCAAACAATATTTATTCTTCTTATATTGCTATCCATGTTTCCAAATAAACCTCTTTTTAAAACTGTTATCTATATTTCCAAACAAACATTTTTTTTAATTGTTATCTACGTTTCTAAACAAATTTAAAAGGGCAATTCTCTTAAATAGCCTCTTTTAAGTTTTTGTCCCAAAAATAGCCCTAAAAAAATAAAATGACCAAAATAGTATTTTTTTTTTAATTTTTATTTTTTTTAAAAAAAAAATTTGAAACATTATCCCCAAACCCACCCCTTAACTCTAAACCCTAAAGTCTAAATTAGTTAACCCTAGAGGTATAAATGCATATAAATAAAAAAATTAGCTTCTAAAAAAACTTATTTTAGTCATATTCTTCCTTAAAAACTATTTTTGTGAAGAATAAACTAAAATGGACTATCTAAGAGAATTTCTCTATAGGGGGCAATTCTCTTAAATAGTCTCTTTTAAGTTTTTGTCACAAAAATAGCCCTAAAAAATAAAATGACCAAAATAGTATTGAGAAATTCTCTTAGAAAGATTCTTTTAGTTTGTTCTTCACAAAAATAGTTCTTAAGGAAGAAATGACTAAAATAGTTTTTTGAGAAATTCCCTTAGATAGCCCATTTTAATTTGTTTGTCACAAAAATAGTTTTTAAGGAAGAAAATGACCAAAATGTTTTTTTAGAAGCTAAAAATTCATTTATATGCATTTATAGCCCTAGGGTTAACTAATTTGCACTTTAGGGTTTAGAGTTAAGGGGTGGGTTTGGGGTTAGGGTTTCAAATTTCAAAAAAAAATTAAAAAAAATCAAAATTTCAAAAAAAAAAAGGTCTATTTTGGTCATTTTATTTTTTGAGGGCTATTTTTGTGACAAAAACTTAAAAATAGCTATTTAAGAGAATTGCCCTAGTTTTTTTTAGAAGCTAAATTTTTTATTTATATGCATTTATACCCCTAGGGTTAACTAATTTAGACTTTAGGGTTTAGAGTTAAGGGGTGGGTTTGGGGATAGGGTTTCAAATTTCAAAAAAAAAATGTAAATTTCAAAAAAAATATGTTATTTTGGTCATTTTATTTTTCTAGGGCTATTTTTGTTACAAAAACTTAAAAAGGGCTATTTAAGAGAATTGCCCTTGTGTATTTATAAAAAAAAATGGAGTTAGTACTACAATAAAAACCTAATAATGATAACAAAATGATTTGCGTTTATAATTGTATCCTTAGTCGATATATATTTAGGATATAAGAAATTCAGTTTAATTTTGAAATAATCAATCTATATTATTATTGGGAAATTCTCTCAAATAACATTTTTAAGTTTTTCTAAAATAAAATAACTAAAAAAATTCCTTTTTATTTTGAGAATTTTAAAATTTATTTTTTATTTTTTAGAATTTGAAATCCCACCACCAAAACTTCACCCCTTAACTCTAAACTTCAAGTCTAAATTAGTTAACCATATGGATAAAAATATTTATTTATCTCTGTAATGAAACATTTTAGTCAATTTTTTCTTAGATACTATTTTGTGAAAATAGACTAAAAAGAGGTTATCTTAGGAAATTTCACTATTGTTATTACATTTCACTAATAAAAATGTTGAATCTCTACTTTAGAATAGCAATCTATATTATTAAAACGAAAGTACATTTTAGATTGAGAAATTCCCTTAGATAGTCCATTTTAGTTTATTCTTCACAAAAATAGTTTTTAAGGAAGAATATGACCAAAATAAGTTTTTTTAGAAGCTAAATTTTTTATTTATATGCATTTATACCCCTAGGGTTAACTAATTTAGACTTTAGGGTTTAGTGTTAAGGGGTAGATTTGGGGATAGGATTTCAAATTTCAAAAAAATAATAAAAAATTGAAAATTTCAACAAAAAAAAAATTATTTTGGTCATTTTATTTTTCTAGGGCTATTTTTGTGACAAAAACTTAAAAATAACTATTTAAGAGAATGAGAAATTCCATTAGATAGCACATTTTAGTTTGTTTGTCACAAAAATAGTTTTTAAGGAAGAAAATAACTAAAATGTTTTTTTTAGAAGCTAAAAAATTTATTTATATGCATTTATGCCCTTAAGGTTAACTAATTTGCACTTTAGGGTTTAGAGTTAAGGGGTGGGTTTGGGGTTAGGGTTTCAAATTTCAAAAAAAAAAATAAAAAATAATCAAAATTTGAAAATAAAAAAAAAGTCTATTTTGGTCATTTTATTTTTTGAAGACTATTTTTGTGACAAAAACTTAAAAATGGCTATTTAAGAGAATTGCCCTAAGAGAATTGTAATTTTTAATAGAGCAATTCTCTTAAATAGTTCTTTTTAAGTTTTTGTCACAAAATAGCTCTTAAAAAAATGACCAAAATAGCTTTTTTTTTTTTGAAATTTTCATTTTTTTAATTTTTTTTAAAAAAAATTGAAACTCTATCCCCAAACCCACCTCTTAACTCTAAACCTTAAAGTCTAAATTAGTTAACCCTATGGATATAAATGCATATTAATAAAAAATTTAGCTTCAAAAAAACTATTTTGATCTTTTTTTTTTTTTTAAGAACTATTTTTGTGAAGAACAAACTAAAAAAGGCTATCTAAGGGAATTTCTATTAAAAATTTCGATTTTTAATTAGATTTGTTTATATTTTCAAATTTTTATATAAATAAAATAGTTGTTTAAGAAAAAAGAAAAAAGAAGTTGCAAAATAACCACCAAACAGTTGAGGTTACCCTCGAAAGCTTATTCGCGAGATCTCTCACTTGACTGCAAACCCTAATCCGACGACCTCTCCGTCGCCGCTTGATCCTCATCGCCTGTAAGATTCTCTCTCCGCTCTTCTCGTTTCTTCCTTAGTCCTTCTCTCGTCCTTCGTTATTCTGGATCCAAAATCCGTAGCTCTTCATTTCGTTCTATGTCTCAAATGTTTTTCCTTAGATCTATAATTTTAATCTCTACTCCTATGTCTCATCGTTGACTGCGAGGTATAGGATATGGCTTCACGCGTTCACTCGCGTACAAGTTTCGTATCGATCTCCCTCTTGAATGCCTGTTAATATGATTATAACGCTTCTTAGTGTTGATTCTGTGTTTCTGTATGTATGCTTGTGATGAACACAAAGTTGTGTCCCTTTATGATTTAAATAAACTATTTGGTTTATCATCTACAGTAGATTGGCTTTGTTTTGA